>MDKI01057165.1:0-20771 GCA_005239505.1 Nicotiana paniculata
ACAGCTTGCTTGATACGTAAATTCCCTGTGGGATCGACTCTGGGCATAATACCCCGAATTATACTTGCAATGCCCGCTTAGTCTTTTATTAGACATAGTTGAGCGTGATCACCTAACATTCTACTTTTTTTTCTTGTTACTAGGGGTTGGAGTCATACTAAGGTAAATATTTATCCCTTCTAGGATCCAACTGCCTATCTTCTAAAATTTCTAACTATTCTAGTATTCGTATCTTACTGCACTATTCTAGAGTTCACCATATGGGTCTCACAAGGAGATCTATTACCATATTTTCACTATCCTTCAGAAATGTTAGCTAATGATAACAATCAATCCACAATTTTGGGTTACTCCAACCCCAGTGGGATCCTGATATCCCACATTGCACTTAAACTACATATGTTAGCTCCCATATGGCATAACTGAGATGGGTGTGGAAAATTGTACATACCTCTATTATTGTTGAAGGTAACTCAGAATACTTATATTTCTCTGTCTCAATTGTAAATACCGATAGTCTTCACTAACTGGGTACCTCATACCTTTCTTCACCTTGTTTCTTTTAGTTGTTGAAACTTGTATCTACCTTCTGATTCTCTCGTTATTTTTTTACCATATGGGTGGATAGATATACATTCCTTAGGGCTCCTTATCAAGAAGCTTACACGTCTTAGTATACACATAATCTGCTAAAGACCTCACATTTACTCATCATAAGCATGATGCAAAATCGAGTTCCTCTGACTCAACTCTTCCACAGCCACATTCAATCTCTTACCAATTGTCTGTTTGGATGAGGTATTGTTGTATTAGAATTTAGAAGTTTGAATTCTTACAACTGAGCTCTACCACACGATCTAGAGTAAAAAGAAGAGTGGCAGTCCTAAATGCCATGTAGCATCTTGTTTATAAGTGTGGAGCACAACACACCCATTAACAAGACTCTACTAGACACGGCTTGTAGATTTCCTAGGACAGAACTTATCTGATACCACTTCTGTCACGACCCAAACCGGAGGGTTGCGACGGGTACCCAATACCTTACTCAACCGAGTACCAATGTAACATATCTTTCTTATCATAATATCATGGGTAAATGTGCCAAAAGGATCACCATGACATAACCGAAATAAAACATGAGGGAATGCTAGACATAAGATGACCTAACATGATATAGAAACTTATACATGTGACTACGGGCCTATAAGGCCGACATGATCATTTGTACACTAAAAACATAGGCCGACAAGGCCATACAAGTATCCATACACATGACATCTATCTACAACCTCTAAGAGTAAATAAACATCATAAAGGTTGGGACAGGGCCCCGCCATACCAGTCAATACGTGTCCAAATCTTACTGACCAAATAGGCAACTCCAGAGCAAGTGAAGCGCACCAACACCTTCCGCTGAGTTGATAGCCTACTAGGTGGACTCTCAACCTATCTATCGGGACCTGGGGTTATGAAACGCAGCATCCCCAGGTAAAAGGGACGTCAATATGAATAAAGTACCGAGTATGTGTGGCAGGAGAGCATAAATATGAACAATAATGTAAAGAGAGGTAGAAAAGATACAACCGGTAGCATATGAGCACCTCTAAGGGATACTGACATGAAATGCATGATACATATATATATATACATAAAATTTTAAAAACATACACCTCTGTGGGCATCATCATCATCATATCGTACCCGGCCACGAAGAGGACTCGGTAAAAATGTACCTGGCCATCATAAGGCTCGGTAGAATAGTACCCGGCCACATGGAGCTCAGTAAACTCAACTGATCAGTTTACACAATAGGTGTCGTACCCGACCAACTATAGCGCGGCTCGGTAGAGTAAAATAGATACTATATATAATGCATGTTGGACTCAGGAATCACGCTCTAAACCTTTCGGAGTGACGTAAGGTAGTTGCACCTTTGATTAACATTATGGACACCCATACCATCAATATGAACCTCAATAGGATTCAAGGATCATACGTACTTGCTTAGAATAACTTTATAAGGAAAGAACAACATGGACAACCTTAGTTTCTAGGAGTAGATCTGTTATGAATTAGCGTATTGTTTATGTTCATTTCACTTTAGATCATGCCAAAAGAAATAAGTAAGTGCCTTAACGTACCTTAACCAAGTTTAGTCCTTAATACCTTCTAAAAAACTCTCCAAACATGTCAACTCAATCTATCATAGCATAAGGAGATTCAAAATCAGTGTTGAGCAAAAGTTGTCTGTAACTTAAGCTAGTAGCTTATTTACGTAAACTCGGGCAGCATCTCCCCTGTAACAAGGGCCTCCTCCAATACTATATACCAACAACAACAGCCAGAAAAATTCAGCAACATATAAATATCAATAATAAGACACCATATAACAACAACAAGTCACAACTACTTTACAACGAGCGGCAATCTCCGATTGGAATCTATATAACCAATATCACCCCTTATATACTTCTCACATTAACTTAATAGAATCATTAACATGATAATTAAGTATTTCATCAATGATTCCATCCTTATACCATATATTTATAACAAAGAAAACCATCTACAACTCTAAATATCTTCGATTAGAAACTTTATTCACTAGTTCATGTCTAGTCCATTAATTTAACTTAGTAAACATCAAGATAACATTAAGCACATGAAATAACACAATATGAATACCTCCTACAGTAACTTCAAGTCAAAATCCAAGTTATATTTAGCTTACAACAGCCCTCAATGGCAATACAACACCATTTAAGCTAATCCAAGTAGTATCTTGTAGTTTATCATCCAAACAACTTAACCAACATACAAGAAAGCTTAAGAACAATTATTAAGCTATTATACTCACCTTATAAAGTAGCAACAACTTCAAATTTCATCCAAACACATCCCACAACTATCCTCAATGACAACACAACCTCAAAGAGGTGTTGTTCTTCACTAGAACTAACTTTTGATATTGAAATATAGTGTAATCCATTTGCAAGACTTGAAATAAACTAGGGTTGATATGAAAACCATGGGAGAATATTTTACAGAACATAAACCACTTAAAACAACCTCCCACACGAGATGGAACCACCCAAAAATCAGCAACAACAAGAAGAACAAGAAATTTACTAGCGCGACGAGATTCCGACACCTGATTTGTGTTGTTTGCCCTTTGTTTGGGTCTTGGATAATGATAGAACCTTGAGAGAGTGTTTTTAGGTGTCTAGGGTCTGAATATACTGAAAATGAACGATTTCAAACGGGGTTAAGGTGTCTTATACATATCAACATATCTAAACTGCCTGTGTGGGTCCCATAGAGAGCTACTTGGCACAGTCTCGCTAAAACGTGAATATCTCTCTACTCCGGCGTCGTATATACGAACGGTTTAATGAGTTGGAAACTAGACTTATATATATTCAATTTAGTAGGTATATAATCCAATAATTCTAAGTATATTGTGGTAAAAGCTCAGTTATATTTGACCTAATTTTCAGCACATTATGAATGTAATTTGTGATGACCTTTGCCAACTTTTGTTCCACAACTTGTTTGACTTCAAAATGTAACATGTGACTATCATACGACTTAAATAAGTCATAACATAACCTATTTATCATTTTAAGCACCCTAGTCTCACCTTAAAAGTTCATGTTATAACATTCCAGACGTGTCGACTTTCGACGAAACCCTATTTTCTTCAATTCGTTTAGCATCTAAGCTTTCCAACCCTCCTGGTAATGTTATTCACGATATTAAATATTTATAACCTCCAAGGTAACATTACTAACTTACTTTATTACTTTCAAAGATGATCTCATTTCTGAGCTTAAATCAATTGACTTACAACGTACTCTCATGTAGAAAAACATGGGGTGTAACACGGGCGAGCACCTCCACTCAGTCACCTCGCCCTGCCCCTTCTCAAATATCAATTTTTTTGTTTTAACTGACTATTTTTCTAAATATGTGGAATCAGGTGCGTTCTCTCAAATACGCGAACAAGAAGTGATCGCCTTTATATGGAGGAACATTGTATGCTGCTTCGGCATTCCCACAGAAATCAGCTGCGACAACGGGCCCCAATTCACGGGAAAGAAGGTCGTCGAGTTCTTCGATAAATGGCACATCAAAATGATACTCTCAATATCACCCTGTAGGCAACGGACAACCGGAGTCCTCCAACAAGTCGATATTGAATATCATGAAGAAGAAGCTCGAAAACACCAAGGGACTGTGGCCGGAGTTGTAGCCAGAAGTGCTATAGGCATACCGCACTATTCCTCAGACAAGCACAGGGGAAACACCGTATTCACTAGTCTATGGGATGATGCAGTGATACCGGTCGAGGTCGGAGAACCGAGTCTAAGATATTCAAATGAAAGTGGACCTAACAACGATGAAAACAGAAGGCAAGACGTCGATGAGGCCGAAGAACGAAGAGATATGGCGTACATAAGAATGATAGCCCAAAAACAACAGGCAGAGCGGTACTACAACAAAAAATCCAAGGTTAGGCCGCTCAAAGTCGAGTATTATGTACTCAAAGCCAAAACACAGGCGAACAAGGATCCATGGGAAGGAAAACCAGGGACCAATTGGGACAGACCATACAAAATCACGGCGGCAGTAAGCAAAGGGTAGTTCCAACTAGAAACAATGGAGGAAAAATTACTACCAAACAATTGAAATATCACCCATCTCAAATACTTCAACTTCTAAGGATAGACATCCTCCGAGTCGTACTCTTTATCCCTCGACTAAGTTTTGTCCCAATTTGGTTTTCTCGGGTAGGTTTTAATGAGGCGACAGAGAGGACATCCCGAAGTTAGGTATAAGTTCATCGCTCGACCTCTCAACTACTTCTCTAGGTCGACTAATGAAGGGGCTAGATAGACTGGGACTTCTCCAATGTATGTATAAGCAGAGCAAAAACATATAAACTTCTCCAATGTATGTATAAACAAAACAAAGTATGCAAACACACGATGTTCACGTATGTCCACCGAGTTCAGACATTAAACCAATCTAGGAAGTAACATTCAACCTCGTTCGAATAAACTCATATCCGACCTAGTTCGAATCAACTCACATTCGACCTCGTTTGAATCAACTAACATTCGACCTCGTTCGAGTCAACTCATATTCGACCTCATTCGAAACGACTAACATTCGACCTTGTTTGAATCGACTAATATTCGACCTCGTTCGAATTGACCAACATTCGACCTTGTTCGAATTAATCACGAGTGACGTTCGACCTCGTTCAAATCGACTAACATTCGACCTCGTTCAATATAATCACGAGTAACATTCGACCTCATTCGAATCGACTAACATTCGACCTCATTCGAATTGACTAACATTCGACATCATTCGAATTGAGTAGCACTGGACCACGTTCGTATCAACTAACATTCGACCTCGTTTGAATCAACTCATATTCGACCTTGTTCGAATTTGTCACGAGTAATATTTGACCTCGCTCGAATCAACTCATGTTCGACCTCATTCGAATTAGTAAAGAATTATATTTGCTCACATTCGAACTCAGCTCAAACTCAACCTAACCTAGAGTCCAATTTACAAGTTAACTTCGTTTGAGTTAGTTATGGTGACATGGGACTTCAACCAGATCCATTCAAAAACGTACTCGACCTTGATTCGAGGTAGCACATGCCGACACAATCCTTCTAAAACAATCATTTGAAGAAAAATGTTCGACAAAAAGTAAAAGATCCAAATAACATACGGCGAAAGGTTACAATCATTTCATTCCAAAAAAGGTATATACAAAGGGCCAGAAAGACGCCCACATACAAAAAGAGAAGAAAAAGAGAAGACAAAAACTAAGTACAAGATATTACTCCATGTTGTCCCCACCCTCGTCGCCACCGTCTGGAAACTCATCATCATCCCAGGCATCCTCATCAATTCCATCCAGCTCGTCCTCGCCGTCTTCCGCCCTCGGCGTAGCAAAGTCAAAGCCACAGACAACTCGGGCTTCACGCGCCTTAGCACGAGCACCTTCATACTCAACCGTAGTGACCTTGTTAACCTCCATCAAATCTCTAAAGATATCCAACTGGGCCTCAACATGGATCCAATTTTCATATGAATCCAGCAGCACGTCAGGGAAAGAGGAAGCATGAAATGAGGATAGTCGAGCCAGCAGTTGCACCTTCTCGGCCTCGAGAGCGGTGACCTTATCATTCAGATGGGAGACCTCCCCCTCAAGTCTACCAATCCGCTCATCGAGCAAGACTCCCTAAGTGTGGCCGCCTCAGCCTCACGCTCCCGTTCGAATTGAAGAACACGGACGACTTATTCTATCGTCGCCACTTTGGCCAAATCCTCCTTCATGGCCTCATCGACCTTGCCCAGTTCTGCGGTCACCTCAACTAAATCGTTGTTTAAGGCATTGAACTGGGCCACGTTCTGATTAATCTCTGCCCGCAAGGATGCCAGTTTGGTTTGAAGGTCTGCACACTCAGCCGTAACCCCCCCCCCCCCTGGCTCAACTCGAGATCGTCTTTCTTAGCCCTAAGCAACCTCTCGAGCTCAATGTTCCTCCGAATAACCCTCACTAGATCTTCGTCCTTTTGCTTCAACTCGTCTCTAAGAGCCTGGAAGCTGCCATTAGTGCCAAGAAGGGGACATAGTGCACGATGCTTGGAGGTACTCACGGTACTTCGACTCCATTATATTGAAAATTGACCTTCTCCTTTCTTCCCGACGGGCGCACTCGATCTCCAAAATTAGGGTCTGAGCAAAGAAAAAGCAGGAGAAAAAGAAAAGACACAAAAAGCAAAAGCCAGAATACTTACCCGTAGGGCCATCCCCAATATGCCCAACAGAAGGGCGTCGTCGTCAAGTGTCTGCAATGTCGATGCCTCAGCACTAGAACACTGCGGACCCAAGTCAGGGACTACGTTTTCTGTGCGCTTCAGCAAATCCAGGTCGAGGGGGATGACTATGTTGCTGTTAGCCCCATCCGTCCTCACCTCCACACGGGTAAATCCCCCATTGAACATCCTGACCTCTTCAGGGTCGATGTCAGAACCATATTCGTAGCCGTCCACGGCTATATTTTTCCCCTTCATCTCGGCCGAAGAAGGAACGCCAGCATGCCCCGACAGTGATGGATCACTTTATGGCACGACCTCAACCTCCACAGCCCGCTCATCTCCCCTCCTAACGACCTCAGGCAGGTCAGCAATGATCACATTCTCTGAAGGGGGTTGAATCTCAGTACCCAAGGTCGCGCCACCCTCAGACACGGCCGCAGCCAGGTCGAGACCACCCACTGATGACCCCTCAATCCCCATCACCTCGCCGCTGAAATCTATCCTCCGCCTTTTTATCAACAGAGCTACTTCCTCTCCACTTGGAGACGACTCATCCATCAATTACAAAACTGGAAGAGGGGGAACCCTCACCGATGTAGTTGTTGTACGACGGATAGGGTCATGAGGATTTAGAGTCGGGGAGGGAGCCACAACCCGAGTAGGCTCACCTATGGCAGTAGCGAGCAACAACCCTTTTGAAACGCCCGATTGGCGGAAGGCGGAGGTAGGAGATTTTTTGTTCGTCGAAGGATTCCGACCTGATACAACGACGATCAGTTCGAATAAAGGAGAAAAAATAGAAAGAAGGGAAATCATGATTGACGCATAATCAATAAAGGCTAAATTGAATCCCACCGTGCAGGGAAGACCTGGTAGTATCGGAACGGGTATGCGTAGAAGGCGCAATACCCCGATTGATAGACTTGAACTGCGTCTCTACCGGCCGAAACTAGGTTGATGTGGGCAGGAATTCCGTACTTGACCCTTAGCTCGGCTAGACCATCCTCGTCCAGTTCAGAGAGTACTGATTCAGGTTCTTCCGTCGCCGATTTTGATAAATTCAACCTAGCTTAGTCATTATGAGGGATAATCTCGTCCACAGTAACAATATCGTCCTCGTGAGGAGGCATCTTCACTGAGAGTGGTTTTGATTCAGACGAGACGTCAGAAACATGAGAGGCGGTTGCCATCTTCTGTTAATCAAAGTATTGAGAATATGGTCTCTAGGAAAAGGAGGAATTGCAGAAATCAATCGCAAAAACCAGCAGCAAAATGAAACTAGAATGCAGAAAGAAGAAAGAGTGATGGAAAGCAAAATCTTAGAGAATGAAAGAGTGTAAATTTTGGCTTAAGGGTTTCCCCACTGGTATATATAAGAGAACAGGCACCTGAATCAAAACGCCAACCATTAGTTGCTCGGGAATTGAAATGACAGAGGCATAGAAAATGATGTGGCGTGTCGGGAAGACGCGTAATGATGATGCCTACATCAATGATGTCATCCTAGGCTGACGTCACAATGAGTCGTGGTTCTGGAAGCGCCACGTTTCCACCCCCATACAAACTCCTTTCCACTCAATCTTCTCCTTCTGAATCTCCTAAGTACGACCGGCGATGTCTGCTCAGCGAGGCCGACCAAAGGACGACCTCGCTAAGTGGAGGGACTAACTGTAAGACCGAGGACTAAGGCTTGCAGAGTTGGGCAAGTAGAGTGACCAAGAAATCGTTAAAGTGCAGCGTGGTCGTGGTCGACCAGTAACCTCATGTGCTGAGTAGCTCCACAAACAGCCGTGGTCGAGGTCAAGCAGCAGGGTTAGGAATAACGACTAGTTTTATATTGGGATCCACAAAGGGAATATTCCATTGAATATCCTCTTTGTTTGTACTTTTAGGGTTCTTAGGGAATATCCCATATAAATAGAAAGAGAGAGGAGGAAAAAGGCTTGTAAGATTTCATATGATAAGAACACTTGTAAAAGGATAAGTTTTTAGAAAAAAATACAAAGAACTACCTTTCACTACGATTCATACTGTTGATGAACTATTTTATGGTATTTTCCATCAGATCCAAGAAAGTGCATAATATTTATCTCACTCGTGTCATTCATCATTGTCAGAGAAAGGAATCCTTCACCCTCTTCAATATTGGGTGAATCTTCTCGTCTATTTATATTTTTTGTCATTTAATGTTATTTATTGCTTGTTCTTTCTATATAGCATAACATGTCACATTTATTATCCACGTCTAATTTTAAGTATATTGTTATTCACATTATTCGTTATAGATCTAGAATTATTAATTTTAATTAGGATTGTCCCATCTTGATAAATCATTAATTAGTTTAACCAATGATTTCATTTTTGGTCAAACAAGAAAGTCATTAATTGATCTTTGAAATAACGCTAATTGGGATAAAATCTTTTTTAAACTAGTTGAGAATCCGAGACCAGATTAATATTGAGGAAATATAGTGCCGTATCTCAAAAAATTTGTCCGAGATTGTCAAACTGAAATATGCCAATTTTTTCCTTTCTCTGCGTGGAAAAGCTGTACTATTTCCCATACATACACAGATATACTTTGTTCATGGTAGGAATTACGGCCCAATTCACTCTAACAATCCAATATTGCTACAACAAAATGTTAGTTCTTCTCGAAAATCGAAATGATATTGTTATAGCCAACTAATTAATTTATCCTTTGCGTTGTCAATGTATCTAACTAGATAACAACTCATAAATCTAACTCGCATGATCTCCTATAATGGTGTAATTCAATTCCAACCATTACAAGCCAAAAAGAGAAGAAAAAACAAAACTAACGAAGAGAAATTAAGCCACCTTTTTTGAATCGCAATTGCCCTTCTATTTTACATAAACCTAAAGAGTCTCTACCATTCCACTTAAATACATATATATATATATATACACACACACCCACGCTACAACCCTTGTTACCAATTATTTACTTCAAGTTATTATATAGAGTTGCACGTAATTATATTTTTAATAATTTGACTGTGTAAATATTTCAGTACTTAACTTAATCTTTAATATAAATTCCTAGTTACCAATCAATATATGCTAAAATCACATTTAATTACCTTTTCTGATTCTGTAAATATTTGTGTACGCTGTGGTTTAATTTGTGTTCTTTAATTAATCTCACACTAAGGTTTTTCTCTTCTCCTCCACTATATAAAGACTGCTCTCTCCCCTTAGTTTTCTCAAACATATACACATTTCCCAAACTTCTTGCAACAGATTCTCTCTTCCACAAAAATCTACTTAGATATCAGATATGGCAGATACATTGAATCCAAACAACATGGTCTTCTCTAACAAGAAGAGATCGGGTTCCGATGAGAAGGATCATCACGACGATTTCTTTGTGACCAAAAAACAAACAAAATCACTAACATGGGAGGATCCAGCGGCGGCTTTAGCCAATGCCCGCCATGAATTCGGCGAACACGGCGGCGTTAACATGTCCATTGAAGCCT
The DNA here is from genome assembly GCA_005239505.1 of Nicotiana paniculata. Taxonomy (NCBI): domain Eukaryota; kingdom Viridiplantae; phylum Streptophyta; class Magnoliopsida; order Solanales; family Solanaceae; genus Nicotiana; species Nicotiana paniculata. Next base: position 10,352 of record MDKI01057165.1, read on the forward strand.
CCGCCACGTTCACCGTCATGGAAGCGGAAACAATGCGCCGCATGTTCTCCGGCGAACTTGGCCCTGACCGTGACTTCTTCATCTACAGCCGTCATTTCAACCCGACAGTTCTCAACCTCGGACGCCTCATGGCGGCGCTCGAGGGTACTGAAGCTGCTTACTGTACGGCTTCCGGCATGTCGGCGATATCTTCAGTGTTGCTACAGCTATGTAGCTCAGGTGGACACGTGGTGACTTCACAAATATTTTATTTTACTTTTCACACATACTATTATTGTGTTTTGTATCGGAAATATTGAATTCAGTTAACTAGCTAATTAAGTTACACGGACTTCTGCAGGTGGACACGTGGTGGCTTCACGGACGCTCTACGGTGGGACACACGCCTTGCTTACTCATTTCTTACCGAGGGCTTGTAACATAACGACGTCGTTTGTGGACATAAGGGATTTGCAAATGGTTAAGGAAGCGATTGTGGAAGGGAGGACAAAAGTACTGTATTTTGAGTCGCTGTCAAATCCTACGTTAACGGTGGCTAACGTGCCGGAGCTGAGTATGATAGCGCATGAAAAAGGGGTGACGGTGGTGGTGGACAATACCTTTGCTCCGATGGTGCTGTCGCCGGCGAAGTTAGGTGCTGACGTTGTTGTTCATAGTATTTCCAAGTACATTAGCGGTGGAGCCGACATCATCGCAGGTTTGAAATAGAAATTTGAAATTACAAAAAAGAAAAGTAAAAATAAAAAATAAAAAATTGGAAAGAGGAAGTGGGTAGGTGTGGGGAATAGAGTAGAGAATATTGAAAATGAATTTTGAAAAATGTTTTCCTCTAATTGAAGGAAATGAATTCATAAGAAAACCAACCAAAGACGAGAACATTGTAAATTATTTTTTGAAAAATATTTTCCTTCGTATCAAAGACACTTAAAGCTCATTAATTTGTTTATCCACACAAGATAGCCTTTTTTCCCCTTAAAGGCTTTCTTAAAACTAAAAGTAAATTAAAATTTAGAAGGTAGAGTTTAATATTTTCCCCAAAGACTTATAATGGTTTTGTTAAATGTTCCTATCTAAAGAGATGTTCTAAAAGGTGATAAACTTCTTTGACATTTTTGAAAGGTTGGAAAGATTTAGGGACAATGTTTCATCACGTGTGATTTGGTGCTTTTACATTATTAGATGAAGACGACTTGGAGATAAGATTTCACGTGTTTTCTCAATTGGAATTGCTAGTTTTTCTCTTTTATTTTGTTTTCTTTTTTGTTACAAACCAATATTTGTGGTTGGAAATTAATTTGAAACAAGAAGTTTACAAATGTCCCATTAGTCCGGAATAGTTCGCGTAAGAAGTTTTGTCAAGTTTTGTATGTGTGACAGTGAAAACTTCTCTATAATAATTTCGTTTGTTTCGAATATTTGTTATTGTTATAACAAAGTGTTGTTATAGGGACATATATTATAATATAATATAAAAATTAATTTTAAAAAAAAATGATTTTTATAAAGAAGTATTGTTATATAGAGATGTTATAAATAGGTTAGATTGTAGTAAGTGAAATGTACCAACTTAAAAGGTGATCACATGTGTTCTAAATTATTTATTTTCATTATTATTAATAGGCCTTAGGACTTATCGTTATCAGTACTTGTCATCTTTTGTCTTGGTTACTTTAAATTATAACATGTGGCATCTGCACTTAGCAAAACGTTAACTCGTTATAAATGAAGGTCTTCATAATTGTTTTAATTTTGTGTTGTTATATTTTAACTCTATCCCCAGGGGAATATTACTACGAATCTAGAACCTTGCATGTCTTTTTCGATTATGACTGGATTCATCAGAATCTTGTCAAAGATTCATATTCAATAACACAAAGAAAAATATCCTTTTCTTTTGGGTAGGTAGACCGTGATTAACGAAACAGAAAAATAAAAAAAGAATAATTAGAGCCATCTTTTAATTGTGCAGCTATCCTATAACATTCTCCAGGTAGGTCTTCTATATACATTGAACTGAAAAAAACATTATTATATGAAATTAATAATTATGGACTAAACCATACTGTGGGGTCAAACATTCTTTTGTTTATTCCAGAATCTTTGTGGAAATCTTGTATGTATATAATATTGCAAAGTGTTCTCTTTCGATATGTTAATCACTGATTAGCACAAGGATAAACTTTTTATACACGATAGATCTGATCTTATTGCGTGATTAGATGGATTATGCGTGATTAATTCTGATCTTCCAATATATTATGCTGCGATTGTCTTATCAAGACCCGCACCTTGATTAGGGTAAAAACTTACTTGTACCGAGTGGTTACACAAAACCAATAAATACATAACATGTGTCTTGCACATGGACTTAAAACACTTAACCATGGTGAATTATTTGCATTCTTATTTCATTATATCACTTAAATGTAATGTATTTACATGTTTTGGTGTAAACATTCGGTGCAGGTAAGTGTCTACCCTCTATTAGCAATCTTTATTGGTCTAGTGGCCATCTTTCTGATTTAGGATTTTGTCTTATAGTTAAGCAAATTGATTAATTATTAGTGAGATAAGGTAATGAGGATAATTAATAGCCTCTCAGATTACTGTTTACTTTTCCCAACCGGTATATATAAATTATACATTGATCATACATGGTTGTCCACATATTAAACTATGATTATACATATCCACTAGCTATTCTTAGTTAAGCGGTGGAGAAGGCGGCTATTTAGGTTGATTCTTCTTAAGTTTAATTTTTGGTAAAATTACACAGGTGCTGTTTGTGGGCCAGCAAATCTTGTGAACTCCATGATGGATCTTCATCAAGGGGCTCTTATGCTATTGGGCCCAACTATGAATCCTAAAGTGGCATTTGAACTTTCAGAAAGACTTCCTCACTTGGGCCTTAGAATGAAGGAACACTGCAAACGGGCTTTGGAATATGCTACTAGAATGACTAAAGTTGGGCTCAAAGTGATTTACCCAGGCCTAGAAGCCCACCCAGATCATACCCTTCTCAAGTCCATGGTTAATAAAGACTATGGTTATGGTGGAATTCTCTGTGTGGACATGGAAACCGAGGAACGAGCTAATCGTTTGATGAACGTCTTGCAAAACTTCACTCAGTTTGGGTTTATGGCTGTGAGTTTGGGCTATTACGAGACCCTCATGTCGTGCTCGGGTTCTAGCACGAGCAGTGAGTTGAACCATGAAGAGAAAGAGTTAGCCGGAATTTCACCAGGATTAGTGCGAATGTCAATTGGCTATAACGGGTCATTGGAACAAAAATGGAGCCAGCTGGAGAAGGCATTGTCCAAAATGCAAGAGAAATTGGCCTTTTAAAAGCTCAAAAATTGAACTTGTTAAGATGCTTTGTTTTGCTATATGAAGGGATGGATCCTACTTCTTATGTAGTATTTGCCTTTGGCCCATGTCTGTGTTACAAATGTGGTGCTTGTAGTAAAGCTAGTTTAAAGCCCAATCAAATTCAAAATGTGGCTAAAATGTGAAGGAAGAATAGAATATGTGTGACCCATAAGCTGCTTATTTATCCACTTAGTTGTGGAGTTCCCCCTTCCCTGTATTCTAGATTGTTTTATGTTGATGTATTTAGGGATGAAAAAGGTGGTCGATTATATAATTATGTATTACTAATATAAAGCTTGGTAAGTAGACTAAAAGCATCATTAATGCAACTCTGCATTAAAAAAAAATGCTACTCTGTACTCACTATTAAAAAATCAAATTTTAGCGACGGACAAATTTTGTAGCTAAATAGAAAATTCGTAGCTAATCTCATTTAGTGACGGATTAGCAATGGATTATCAAGAAATTTTGTTAGTTACAAGCGTTTTAGCGACAACGTTCGTAGCTAATTTCAATTTTTTGATAGTGATTTGTATCGTCTAGTTTAGTTTTGTCCTAGAACTTTGCTTAACCAATATTGGTGTAACTTAAGCAATAATCAATGTCATAGAACAACACTTAACTAATACAGAACTAATACACACTTGTATAACTTGAGGCTCAAGCAGTAATGTTAGAGAATAAGCGTGTTGATAGGCAATATGTCACTATTTGACGAGAGCATATAAACAACAATAATTGCGCCTACTCCCAAATGTATTATAATCACCCTAGAGGCGGATCGATGATTTAAATTATATGGGTTCAACTTTCAAGATTTTTAATATTGAGCTCATTTTAGCAACAAAAAAAAGACATTTAACCCATCATATTTTTAACGTTATGAGTTCATATCTACTATTTTTGTAATTTTAATGAATTTTTACATATAAATTTTATTCTGCGTCAAAACAATTAAACCCGTCGGTTTAAATACCACATTCGCCCCTGATTCACACCATAATTATTCTTGTGTTATTTTTCATGCACAACTTTTCTCTAAACCGAATGACAATGTAAAAAGGGAAAATAGCACTTTTAGTCTCTGTGTTATACCTATATTCTACTTTTAGTTCTTGTGTTATCCATCTTACCACTACTAACCCCCAATTATATCATGTGAGTAGTTTTGATCCTTCAACTAACAGACCTAAAAAAAATTAACGGAGAGTTTACTGCTAAAAGGGGCAATTCATGTATTTAGAATATTATTGTTTGGAGAAATAAAAGTTTCAAAAAAAAATATTGTCCTGGATATCACGTACCCTAGTTGAACCCTAGTTTTGCAATATTTGGACGCTTCGTCATTGCAAAGAAGTCCTTGATCTATTTAATCCAGAAGCGACGATGGAATTGCTTTCTAAAAGTGGGTTACAATCCACCCCATCATGTGAGTATTCTTTGAGTTAATTAGTTAAAGATTTCATGGGACAATCAAAGCAAAGTATCACAACATACATACTTAAATACTTGGAATTATTGGTGTGATGAGGTGCAAATTATGAACTCAGTTTCAAACACTTTAAGGAATTGTATGCTAACACAAAATGGTATTTAATTTCTATTAGAAATTTAAAAAGTTTCACTAAAACATCTTTGATGCATCGCCAAAAATACCACATACATTCAATGCTCTCAATTGTATCTTAGAATCTGCACATGTCTAGTTTATCTTGAATAATTCGACCTCGATTGATGCCACTTTCTTTTCAATTCCTCTAGCCAAATTGTTTCTCCTTGTTATGTGTTTGTGTGAATGAATGGATTACTGATTTCCCTTATTATCAGTGCTCTTTTTTTTAAACGGTCGTTGTGTACAAATGACCATTCCCCTATTTGTCTCTGCAATTTTGAGTTGTCTCCTTACCAAACTCCAAACAGTGGCCTAAGACAGGAGTAGATCCAGTGCTGCCACCTGTTTACAAGACTCAGCCTGGTAGATCGAAAAAATTAAGAAAGAGAGGACCTGGTAAGACATTTCCAAAAGAATAATATCTTAAGAAGCATAACTCGTTAAAAGCATCCAGAAAAGGAAAAAAGAAGAAATGCGGTACATGTGGAAAAACAGGACATAATAGTAGAAGATGTCATATTATTATGCCAATCCACCAAGAGGAGGTTCAACAACAACTTGGTAGAGAAGGTCCTTCTAGCGAACCAAGCAATGTAACAGAAGCAAGTACTCCAAATGTACTTTTTTATTCTATTTTATTTATTCTTTTTAGATGAATTGGTTTTGAGGGAGGTCTTGTGGAGGTGTTTGGAGGTTAGCGACTTTTCGGTAGCGTATATTAGAGTGATTAAGGATATGTATGATGATGCTAAGGCTCGGGTGAGGACTGTGGGTGGTGACTCAGACCATTTCCCTGTGGTAATGGGGTTGCATCAGGGATCGGCTCTTAGCCCATTTTTGTTTGCCTTGTCGATGGATGTACTGTCGCGTCACATCCAAGGGGAGGTGCCTTGGTGCATGCTATTTGTCGGTGATATAGTGTTGATTGACGAGATGCGTAGCGGAGTTAACGCGATGTTGGAGGTTTGGAGACAGACTTTGGAGTCTAAAGGTTTCAAACTGAGTAGAACCAAGACATAATACTTGGAGTGAAAATTCAGTGAGACCCATGTTGCAGGCGTAGATGTTAAGCTTGATGCTCAAGTTATTCCCAAGAGAGCGAGTTTTAAGTATCTCGGGTCTATTATCCAGGGTAACGGGGAGATTAACGAAGATGTCACACATCGCATCGGAGCGGGTGGATGAAGTGGAGGCTCACTTCCGATGTTTTATGTGATAGGAATGTGCCATTAAGACTTAAGGGTTAGTTTTATCGAGTGTTGGTTTGACCTACTATGCTGTATGGGGCTGAGTGTTGGCCAGTCAAGAACTCCCACGTGCAGAAGATGAGAGTAGAATATATGAGGGCGTTGATATGGATGTGTGGAGTTACCAGGCGAGATAGGATTAAGAATGAAGTTATCCGGGACAGAGTGGGCGTAGCCACCGTGGAGGACAAGATGCGGGAGTCGCGGCTGAGATGGTTCGGACATGTTAGGAGAAGAAGCATTGATGCCCATGTCAGGAGGTGTGAGAGGTTGGCCATGGAGAGCTTGAGAAGGGGTCGAGGTAGGCCTAAGGAGTACTGGGGAGAAGTGATTAGGCAGGACATGAAGTTGCTTCAGCTCATTGAGGACATGACACTTGATAGGAGGGTGTGGAGGTCGAGGATTAAGGTAGAAGGTTAGTAGGTAATTTATAGTGTTCACCGATAGGTTAGTAGTATGCATGTCCCTTCATATTCTTAGATTTTTATTACGTTGTGTGATTTTGTTCGCCTCAGGTATTGTACTCCCTGTTGCTATTATTTGATATTATTTATCCGTTATTTATCCCTTTTTTTCTCTTCCATATTTCTTCATTCCTTGCTTCCCTCTTCTTCTTCTTGACCTTCCTAAGCCGAGGGTCTATTGGAAACCACCTCTCTACCTGCATTAGGTAGGCGTAACGTCTGCGTACAGACTACTCTCCCCAGACCCCACATGTTGGGATCAAACTGGATTTGTTGTTGTTGTTGTTTTTAGATGACTTGGTTAAATTTATTAAGACTGGAATCACTAAAGATTTTGCTAATGAAGGTTTCAAGTATTATTAGTGAGAGTCAAGCATCAATGCAATCTAGTTCCTCGTTTGTGACTAAACAAACAGTAATTACATTTCTTGAAATTTATTCTTGTTTTAAGAAAGATTTTTTTTCTTACTATCTATGTAGTAAATATTGGAATTATTCTTTGATTGTTAAGTGGTAAATTTTGAAACTTACCAGCTGCCTTATGTTCTTATATATATGTTAGATCAAACAACTTAACCAGCAAATGGCACAACCTAGATGGAAACTAAAGAGTTCGTCATTCATTTTAGCAGAAATTGGCAAGCACTCTAGGAAAGGTACAAGCTCACTCTTCATCATGAGGGAGGAAAGACAATACATTCCACCATCAAGATTTCGGGAAGCACTTTCTAAAACTAGCAAGAGAGGAGGAAAGAGACACCTTTAGAAGAGAACTGTTGGCTCATCATAAATAAAGAAATCAAGAAAGTGATGAACAAAGAGTGTGTGATTTTAGATCTATTTCTTTTGTGATGACTTTAAAGTTTTTTATGTTCATGGTGATGGAATCCAAGGTGTCGAAACAATCAAGTATTGCTTTACAGTTAAAAATAATAATTTATGAGACAATTGGCAGCATGATGTTTTATGCCCTGAGTGTATGCCAATCACATAGCTTGAATGCGAAAAGTCGCCTCTAGTTGGGATACAATGATATTCAGGTTTGTCAGTCCTCTAATTAAAACAAGGTCACTCCCAACTAGTTATCAAACCTAAATATCTAGTCATTTCATATGAACTGCATAGTGTAACTAGTGACCCTAATGTTCTTGTTTATATATGACCTATAAGAATGTAAAATCACAAGTCATGTACCCTCTGAAAACAAGGAGGTCAATGATACTAGATGATGTCACATACACCACAAGAGAAGAAGAAACAAAAGACTTACAGAAAATTAATGACAATGATACAAGATGTCAACACAAAGCAGAAGAAGAGATATGCAACGAAATGCAAGTACCTCATTTGTTATTAGTGGCTACACCAACGAGAACATGAAATTGAGATTCCAAATTATCAGAAACAATAGACAAATATTTTTCCAAGACACAGGATGAGAAATCAGTACACAAAGAAAGAATCAACAAATATTTTCTTTTTCTTTTTCTATTGTTTCAGAAGTTCAACCTGGATTTGTCATAGGGCTGCACCAAGATTTGTATAGCTAGTTCAATCTGGATTTGTCATGGTCACATTCAATTTTATTAACTACTGATATAGACTTAGGTTCTCTATCAAGCTAACTTTTCAACCATCATCGTAATGTTTTCTCCTACTATTAGTAATATATACATGAGTCGAATGTGCATATATAAACTCCGCACCCGATCAAACGTGCATCAAATAAAATACGAACAGAGGGAGTACATGTTTTTAGGGCATTCTGCCTTTCGTTAAGTTGTAAAGTTTAAGGATCAGACAGTGATAAGGTTCGTGCTCATTTACAAGTAAATAAGATTCATACCTTGGCTCTACAATATTCAGTATTGATTAAATTTTACCAAATCATCCACGGGAACAAATCTTGCCCGCCCTTAACTTAATCTAATTAGGTTGGTATTATTACGCCTATACTCAAGTAAATGCAAATACAAAATTAAAAGGTAAAATCATGCAAGATCAAGTGATGTAAGATCAAAATAATAAATTGTAGGTACAAATCAAAAGTGACCATGAGGATGTTCTTTGTCGTTGGGAACCCTTGCAGCTTTAAACGACATCAATGCCACTCCACTCAGATTCTGCAAAGACGAGAATCGAACATTAGACATTAATATTTACAAAGTTGATTCAACATCACTCTAACCTCTAGGGGAGGATGCAAGTGTTAGGTAGCAGGTCCATCCGAATCCACTAGATTCAACTCGACTACTAAATACACAGTTAAATAGTTAATATTTTGTTTAAAGTATGTTTAAAATAGCATGTCTCTCTAGCAACTGCTTCTTGTATATTACTTTCACGGCTAGTACTTCCATTTCTAATCTTCATTAATCAATTCATAACCTATTTTCTAACGAATTCAAGCATGTTCCAAAATTATATTCTAGAAATCCTTAGAATATAAAGTTGAAAAAATATGAGAAAGCCAAGAAAGAGGAAAAGATATCCAAGTAGCATCTTAGATTTTGCAAACCAAATGATGTTGAGACCAAGAGAGTAATGCATTAAACCTATTAAAGGGGATGGTCACACTTAACCCAACTCAAAACTGTGAAAAATCAAAAAGAGACAACCAGAGTTAAATATACCTGAAATCACGCGTACACTATGAAATCTTCGTAAGACCTAAGTGGGTTTTGTTAAAATGTAGCTCAAATGAGCTAGCGCTCGTCAGGCAGAGAGAGAGAGAGCACGTAGATATAGAAATAGAAAAAGTAGCATATTTGGTAGGCATAAGATCTTAGCTCGGATGAGTTTTGTTCTTCAAAGAGAGAGAAAGATAGAGATAGAGAGAGGGAGAGAGAGAGAGAGAGAGAGAGAGAGAGAGAGCTAGTAAATAAGCAAACCAAAAGTGTAACACCGGATTTATCCCTCGGTTAAGTGATATCCGTTAAAAATCCTTCAAAACCACTCACATGATATAATTGAAGGTTAATAGTAGTAAGTTGGAATATACAAGGACTAAAAATAAAATATAGATATAACACAGGGGCTAAAAGTGTTATTTCCCCTAAATACTGGTTTACATCTCGTAGTGCTTTCTTCTAGTCAGATATATGATGGCACATGAAGCTTAGTCGAATCCATTTATCTAAATTTACCATTCCATTCGTATTTTTGATAGTTATTGAAAGCTATCAACTATCGTCATTTTTTTACTAGTGACAAACATTTTCATTTCTTACTCTTCATTAACAATGTAGATGCAAGAAATAAAACAGAGAAAAATTCTGATGCCATAAGTATCGTAGCTCGGACTTTTAACTAAATTAATCAAAACAATTTTTAAATCTTAGTTTGTTTCTTTTTTTTATTTATTTGTGAAATATGGATTAAATCCTCTTTTTACTTGCAAAGAGCGAGGACATTTTTTGCATAAAATTGTCTTGTTTGTTAGAAAACGAAAAGAATTAACCCAAATCTATATCTATATCTATCTATATAGAATAGGAGAAGCAAAAAACACTACATTAAGACAAGTGTCTCAACTACAAAAAGCCAAGTGGCATTGTTAAGACAAAATAAACTACTTTTCGAACTATTTTTTTTTTTAAATTTTCAATTTTAAATTAATTAGTTAAGCTACTTGAATTAATAAATATTGATATCGTATAATTATCAATAAAAAATATAAATACAAAAAATATTATGCTTATTCAAATTGGGCGTAGTTTATATATATA
>ML313389.1:0-20064 GCA_005239505.1 Nicotiana paniculata
TTGTGTGCAGACCCAGGTACACCGGGACCCGGTAGTGGATATTGAGCAGCTGTCAGAGTTTTCTTTTGAGTTGTCGAGGTAGCAGCTGGCGATCGAGACCTCGCCTTCTCTTTCTTATTCTACCTGTTGTCTTTATTTTGAGACAATGTTTTCCATTTCTCCTTTTCTTTGCTTTATGTTATAGTAGCTCATGACTTAGTGATACCGGATCCGGGGTTGGAGATTTGAAATTTTTGTTTTTCAAATATTATTTTTAAACTTCAGACTCTTAGTATTATTAATAAATTCGTTTAAAAATCGCATTTTTACTGGAAATTGAATTTAGCTTAGTTAAAAAGGGGAGGCTTGCCTGGTTCCACGACAGGCGCCATCACGGCCCCGAAATCAGGTCGTGACAAGATGGTATCAGAGCGCTAGGTTAAATAGGTCTCACCAGTCATAAGCAGGTTTAGTAGAGTTCTCGGATCGGTACGGAGACGTATGTACTTATCTTCGAGAGGTTGCAGAACCTTTAGGAAAAATCTCACATTCTCGAACTCTTTTCGTGCGAATCCATTGATTCAACCTGAAGCGTAATTCTTTGAACTCTTTTCATGTATTCAATGTGCACGTGAGCGCTCGGTATCAGCCGTGCACCGATGGTTTGTGACTTCCATGAATGGGATGTGATTTTAGCATGCTTAGGGCCAGTCTGGAGGACTTGAGGCTGGATTTTTGTCTGTAGCTTGAGTGCCAAGATTTCATTTGTGTGAGCATATGTATTGGGGACTTATATGTCTGTTGGTGTCCTTATTGACGAGACTTGGTGGCTAGACGACCGTGTGGTGAGTGTGATTTGAGAGTGAGATGTGTTTATATTGCTTAATTGTGACAAAAAGGGAGTGGCCGGATATGTAGCGAGGACGTTGAGTGTTTGACTTCTGTCTGGAGTTGGCATATGGCCTCGAGTCGTGAGTGTATGGGAAGACCTCTTATGTTATTTTGTAGCAAGTTCTTTTTTACCAGTAATTGATAGATGTTGCAATTTGAGTTTAGGTCACTTATGGGAGTTGGCACGGCTATTGCAATGGTGAATACGAGGTTGGAGATGATTTGGGATGTTTAATGGTTTGAGTTATGTATGAGATTATGAAGGATTTAGTTGAATCCCACTGCGGTATTGTGGCAGTGATAGCGTATGGGCATTGTGAGTTACTGTTTGTTTTGATCTATGGCTTTGAGCCAAGTGGGGGAGTCTGATAATGATTAGTTGGTTGCCCGATGATGTGCTGTATTGGTTTCAGTTTGGGGTATACTGGTTAATCAGTTATGCCCTACAGAGGTGGAGTCAGGGAATGACTCGAGTGATGGAAATCTCTTCGATCCAAGTTGTAATGTACTTTACGGATAGTGTAATTTATCGTATGATGGATTTGTACTGGTAAGTGTAGAGTGTGCAATGTATGACCGTGCTTATTGCTTCAAAGCTGTGGATACTTTCCTAGTATGTGGATTGCAAGCGGGGTCAGGTCGTTTTGTTTACTTGGTTAGTGTAATTTAAATTTCGTCGAGTAAATGGCGTTCGAGAATGGTTCAGATGGATTCAAGGTTATATTTAGCGATCGAGGATCTTCAAGGTGTGAGAAGGGCTAGAACTGAGATTTACGGGAAAGGTGTCAAGGCTTGTGGTGTATTTGCATTATCATGGATTCTATCCACCAGTATTAGGAAAGTGAAGGTAATGACTTTAAATTCGTAGGAAGTTTCTTCAGGGTAAGTATTTCTAATGTGGTGCATTTGGGGATAATTGAGGGAGTATTCAGCAGCCTATGAGCCTTAGACGGTATATTTTTATGCTCGAGTTTCATGCGGTGAGTGGGGATTGAGAATTGTGGTATTATGGCAAGAAGAAGTATCAATTCGAAGATAAGTCAAAAGGAACTTGAATAAATAGGACATCTTGGTAGTATGTCGGATCGGGATGATAAGAGATATGGTTAGTTCTTTGGGTGTTTATAAGGTAATGAGTTGTTACAGGTGTTTATTAGCAATTCTCTTGGAATTTGGTGGCATGCGTAGCTTGGTTGAGTTAGAAGGATTCAGCCATGTCGGTTTGGTGTTGTACAAGTGTGATTTGGGAGTTCTTGATGGTCTCTACCACAGTTGGAGATGTATATTTCTACGGGCGTGAGGGCCAGGTGATGTATAGTGATTTTGCTTCTAGATGGGATCGAATGGAAAGTTCTTGGCTAGGTGGGTACGTAGTTGTTGTGTCTAGGAAGGGAGCATGAAGTTCTCATATTTATCATAGTATTGCATGGTGTATGCGGTATTTTGTGTATGGTGGAGAGTGGCATATGTGAGGTCACGGTTCAGTTCTGGAAGGAAGGTCAAAACTGGAGCTTCAGATGATTAGGTAAAGGATACCACTATTGGGTGGCTGGATGAGAGTATACATTCATAAAAGGTAATGTGTTCAAGGCAATGTGTTTGAATAAGGGTGCTTCATTGGTGTTACGATGCTCTTTTGTTGGATCGACTGCTGATATTCAAGGTTTCTTGGTGACACTGAGGAATTATGGGGGTATCCCTCGTGGAATGATAAAGTATTAGAGGCGTGTTATATAATTGAGTGGTGGAATTGGGATCAGATATGGTAATTGGTGCGCCTCATGGATTTGAGACTAGGAGTTTTCATGAACTGATTATTTTGTAGTTGTGAACTACGAGGATGCGAGCAAAGCTAGTCAGGTGTTAATATATGTCATGATTCAGTCATTATGAATGTTCGAGGAGTTGTGATTGTTGGTTATATACGTGCATAGGGTGTAGTTCTATCGGGGCTTTTTAGCGAGATTTGAGTAGGGCAAGAAAGTAGTTGTTGCAGGATTGAGACGTGTTGGTTATGTTCTTTCTGGTTCGGGTGGCATGGTATCGTCCAATTTCCCCCGTGGTTATGGCAATGCACTTTGAGTAATTGATGTCGAATTTCGCATGGGTATTGATTTTGAGCAAGGTGGCTTGGAGTGTGTCATGTGGTCCAGCGGTTGGATGGGATCACGCTCTGCAGCTCAGTTAGGTAGAGGTATGATCCTTGGTGTCGGATTTGTGTGATATGGTTTCACGATGTGTATCAGGCTTTTAGCGTGATGTGGTAATGGTAAGTGTTAGTGGAAGGATAGCCCTCTCGTGTGAGTCTTCTTTATTTAATGAATTGAGCTCTTGGTATGTAGTTATTGAGTGCACAAGTTGCACAAGTTATGGCTCTGGATGGTATTGATATTGATCGGGCGAATGGTTGCTAGTTTATACGTGTTTCTTTCGTCGTCGGCAGTATATGGAAGTGTTAGAACGAGGCATGGTTTGATAAGAGGGTATGTATCGGTATTGAGTTGTTTGAACAGCTATTGTGGTTAGGAGTTATCACTATGAGTGGTTGAGCCACGCGATATATTATGTGATTTCATCTTGGGTTACGGATATGGGTTGATACAATGTGTTCAGACTATTTCAGCTTATAGTCGTGGAAATTTGAACTTGTAAATTATTTCAGAAGTGGAAACTTGGTTTTAAGGTTTATGGGTCAGGATTTGATAATGAAATTTCAGTTATGTTGTGTTATCGGATGTACATGGGGTAGGGTGACATGGGATCACCTCCGAATATGTGCATGGAAGGTTACACAACAATTTTTGGTGGTGTTGGAACAGCTCTAGGCACGTTTGAGGATGAACGTATGTTTAAGTGGGGGAGAATGTAACGACCCGGTCCGTCGTTACGTAGAACATGCATTTAATTGTTGTTATTGACTTGTCATAGGTTGGTTATTCTTTTATTGATGTGTTAGAGTTGATAGGCTTGAAATCGAATGGTTGTAGTGAGAGTTCAGTCATGTAGCCTTTAAAGATAGCCTTATAATGGGAAAAGTCAATTGAGAGTTGACTTATTGGGAAACGACCTCGGAATGCGGGTTTTATGGCTTGGATAGCTTCGTTAGGTGATTTGGGACTTAGGAATGTGTTCGGAATATTTTTGTGATGTCCGCTGTAGAATTAGGGTTGAATTGGTGAAAGATAGTTTTTTGGCAATTTCCGGTTGCCAGTGGAAAATAGGCTATCGGGGTCGGAATGGAATTCCGAGAGTTGGAACAGGTTCGTAATGTCATTTTGGATATTTCTGCAAAATTTCAGGTCAATCAGAGTTGTTTTGGGTAGTTACGGCATCGTTGGTGGAATTTAGAAAATTCAAAGTTCATAGGCTTGAATTCGATGTGTTTTTGGGGTTTTGATGTTGTGTTTGATGTTTCAAAGGCTCGACTAAGTTTGAATGATCATATATGATGCATTGGTATGTTTGGTTGGGGTCCCGAGGGGCTCGGGATGGTTTCAGGTGGTTAACAGGGGATTTTGGAATGGTTTTGATATTGCTGATCTTGCTGTTACTGTTGTTTTCGCACCTGCGGATGGGAAGTCGCAGGTGCGGTTCCGCAGGAGCGGACATGGCACTGCAGGTGCGGAAGTTTGGCTGAGTGAGAAGAGTCCGCAGGTGCGAGTTAATTTCCGCACCTTCGAGGCCGCAGGTGCGGGAGGTCGATCGCAAGTTTGGAAGTTGAGGTCCTTGGGGTTTTTTGCAGGTGCGGAACCACTGGGCAGAAAGTATAAAAGCGTGCCTTCGCGATTTTAGCCATCTTTCTCAATATCTCATCCGGGTTTGAAGCTTTTGGAAGGGTTTTGAATAGAGGATTCGATAGTTCTTCATTGATGTAAGGTTTTTGGACTCTAAACTCGTTTATATGTGATTAAAAGGTCGGATTTATGGTGGAAAATTAGAGAAAAATAAGTGCAAATTGGGTAATTAGGGCTTGGGATTAAGAGGCTTTAAAATGGGGATTTAAGGGGTCATTTGGACTCTGAATTCAGTGTTCTTGGCATGTATAGACTCGTGGGAGGACGAGGTTTCTTGTGGTGTAAATTTTAATGAGTTCCGAGATGTGGGGTCGGATTTGACCAATTTCGAGATTTTTGAGTATTTTTGATACATTTTTTATTGGGATTAGTTCCTTAGCATATTATAATGATATACATCTAATTGTTGGTAGATTTGGAGGACTCGGATGCTGAATTTAGAGGCAAGGGCACTACGGAGTAGTATATTAGCCGGTTTTGAGGTAAGTAACGCTTCCAAACTTGGAACTGAGGGTTAGAAACCCCAAACTATGTAATATTTGATGTTAATTAAGGTGACGCACTTGCCAAGTGCCGGGCATGCGGGCGTACACCGAATATTTGTAGCCTGGCTCATCCCATGGCACTGTTTAATGGTTACCTCAGGCTGATATTTGTATTGTGAAGGTGACATTTACCTTGAACGTAATAGAAATCATGCTAAGTATAAATGTTAAGGCTTCACGACGATAGGTTCAGACCGGAACGGTCGATTATTGCTGCCTCTATTTATGATTATTGTTCATGTACTCAGTCCTATTATAGTATATGTTTCATGCCTCAGTCTCGTAAGTTGCTAGTTTATTTTATATTATCATTGGTTTGGGATGATTATTATTTGTTAGAGCATTGTGAGTGAGACTGGAAGGTACTGACTGAGTGAGGCTTGAAGCCTGGTTTTGAGACAGTTATGAGGTCGGACTGCACACCGCAGCGACCCTGGAATCATGACTTCATTGACTTGATATAGCACTTGGGATTATAGGAGCCCCTCCGTAGTCTTTACATCCCCAGTGAGCGCACATATATTGAAGGATGGATCTTCCCTGGACATGGATCTTGTCCAAAGCTGATGTTATGTGAGGGATGGATCTTCCCTGGGCATGGATCTTGTCCGAAGCTGATGTTATGTGAGGGATGAATCTTCCCTGGACATGGATCTTGTTCGAGTCTTATGTTCCGGAGATGGATCTTCTCCATGGGGCTGGATCGGCCTTTTTCCTCAGTACTAGGTGGCTGTGTCACTTGTGTTTATGTAATATTCGGGATGGACTTTCCCTGGGCCGGAAGGCCGTATTCTAGTACTGAGTGGACCACCTTATGAGAGTTTGATTACTAAGTACACATCATTCTTTATTTTGTATGAATTCATGCTAGTATGCACAGCTACAGACACAAATTGATGCATCTTGTTTATTTTCTGATATATTACTGTCATGTCCAAGTTATATATCGAATTATCGGAGGTTTATTCTGTCACTGCCTCTCAGACCGTAGTTTGGTTTCGTTACTACTGAGTTGGTGTACTCACGTTACCCCCTGCACCTTGTGTGCAGACCCAGATACACCGGGACCCGATAGTGGATATTGAGCAGTTGTCAGAGTTTTCATTGGAGTTGTCGAGGTAGTAGCTGGCGATCGCGACCTCGCCTTCTCTTTCTTATTCTACCTGTTGTTCTTTATTTTGAGACAATGTTGTCAATTTCTCTTTTTCTTTGCTTTATGTTATAGTAGTTCATGACTGAGTGACACCGGATCTAGGGTTGGAGATTTAAAATTTTTTTGTTTTTCAAATATTGTTTTTAAACTTCAGACTCTTAGTATTATTGATAAATTCGTTTAAAAATCTCATTTTTACTGGAAATTGAATTTAGCTTAGTTAATAAGGGGAGGCTTACCTGGTTCTATGGCAGGCACCATCGACCCCGAAATCGGGTCGTGACAACTTTAGGCTTTTTTGAACAATCAACCTTCGTTTTTTTTTATTAATTATAATTTGTTTACCACCCAGCTTTAAGTTTTCTTGTCTTTTTCCTTTATCATCTTGTTTATTTTTTAATATTATTTCCTTTAATATAATATAGATGTAAGATACAAAACAAAAATTTAATTAATCCTTTTTCATAAAAGGATACCTACCATAGTTGAATTATACATAAAATTTAATTAAAGATATATATAGTAATGTATATTATTCAGAAATAAGGTCAGATACAAAATTTGTATTAAATAAAAAGTTATTATTTCAACTTAAAATTAATGTGTAAGATACGAAACGAAAATTTAATTAATTCTTTCTATAAAAAGGATACCTACCATAACTGAATTATACACAAATTTTTATTAAAGATACCTGCAGTAATATATACGATACCCAAATAAGGTCAGATACAAAACTTGTACTAAATAAAGAATTACTATATCAACTTAAAATTAATATGTAAGATACAAATCAAAAATTTAATTAATTCTTTCTCAAAAAAAGGTATCTACCATAATTGAATTATACACAAAATTTTAATTAAAGATACTTACAATAATGTATATTGTACCAAAATAAGGTCAGTTACAAAGCTTGATCAATTAATTAATTAATTTGTCCCTAGCATAATTCATCCCTACAATAATTTAATTCGTCCCTACCATAGTTATACAAATAAAGGTTAACTAAATTATACTACTATAACTTATTTATTTTCGAATCTATTTTTAATAATATAATAGAGATTTGTATCATAAGTAAAAAATAATTCTTATTAACTACTAACTACTTCCATTAATTATATTTTCATTTATAATTCAAAATTTAGTGTTGTCTTAAAATTGCCAGGTGACTTCTTTTTAGATTGCCACTTGGCTTCACCACATATTTCACTACCCTCCTTTTAATATAATATAGATTACTATATCAACTTAAAATCAATGTGTAAGATACAAATCAAAAATTTAATTGATTCTTTCTAAAAAAAAAAAGGTACCTACCATAATTGAATTATACACAAAATTTTAACTAAAGATACCTATAGTAATGTATATTGTACCAAAATAAAGTCAGTTACAAAGCTTGATCAATTAATTAACTAATTTGTCCCTAGCATAATTCGTCCCTACCATAATTGTACCAAAAAAGATTAACTAAATTATACTACTATAACTTATTTATTTTCCAGATTAGAATCTATATTTAATAATACAATAGAGATTTGTATCATAAGTAAAAAATAATTCTTATTAACTACTAACTACTTCCATTAATTATATTTTCATTTATAATTCAAATTTTTAGTGTTGTCTTAAAATTGCCAAGTGGCTTCTTTTTAGCTTGCCACTTCGCTTCACCACATGCTTCACTACCCTCTTTTTAATATATTATAGATAACTTAGAATTTTAAGGGATAGTGAGTGTTTATACTTAATAAATATTTTAATTATTAATGTACCTTTTATATATTACTTAAGAAGAAAAAATTATCTATATTTTCTTTTATAAAAATTAGAAATCCCCAATGCAAAAAAAAATATCCTTTTAATGTTAAGAATAAATAATCAACTCTTTGAATTAATTAATTAGCAAGAAAATCCAATTTAATTCTTTTTCAAAATCTCATGTTAGTAAAGTTATTTTTCAAGTTGATCAAACACTTAAGTTACACAAATTTGTTTTCATAAGAAGAGCACCAGCGGTGGCAGAAATTAAAAAGTTGAGTAAGATTAATTACATTATAGTATTAATTTGTTATTTATTTTCAGTATTAGGTAACAAAACAATAATAATTTTCATAATATATTCCCAAAGTTCTAATAAATCAGAATATAGGTATAACAGACTTTTATTGGATAAGATTTCTTTATTTAGTGAACTAGCTAAATTGGATCAACATTCACTATTAAGAACTAATATTTTTTAATTTTTGTTCAATAATTCAAATATTTTATTTAATAATAGTCACATTTTTTTAAACTATATATTCACTGAAATAAGGTACATGCGCAAAGCGCGTACCCTAAGACTAGTAGTGTTAAAAGTCAAATTGATAAAAAATATAAACTTAAGGCAATAAAGATGAAATATTAGTAGATAAAGTTTATTTTAAATGTGAGTTAATTGTTATAATTGTCTTTTTGTTTCTTTTCACATACATTTCAGCAAATGATCTCCTTATATATTTTTTGTATATTAAGTTTTTTTTTTTTTTTGAAAAGATATTAACTCAACAATTATTCTTAGATTATGCATAGTCAATTATCGATTTTTTTGTTATCTATAGGGCCAATCTTTTCATTCTCAAATCTCTAAGATACCAAAAGATTTAATTATTCAACTTTTCAATTTATTTTATTTGATAAATTTTGAAGAACATAAAAGTATTTTCTGATTCATTTGTTTCAGTATTAGGCAATAGAAATGCCAATATAATTTTGAAATCACAATAAGACATCCAAAAACTGTGATGGAGCAAGATTTCTTTCATTGAGTTTGCCAAATCAGATCGATATTCATTATTTTAAAGAACATACCCTTCTTCTGATTTTTATTTAATAACTCAAACACATAATGTGATTTTTGAAAACTAAGTACACATTAATATAAATGTACGTATTCTAAGATTAATATATATAAACATAAAGAAAATAGATATTTTTTTATGCTATGTTAGAGACGTCTACACTGTGCAAAATTTCCAAATATATACTTTTTGTCCCCAAAAGGCCTCGATTGGACCCAATTCCGTCATTGAGAAAATACTCATTTGAATATGGGCTTTTCTTCGTGCAGTTTGATTGTAAAAATTGCATGGGGCGTCTTATTTGGTCGCCCTCATTTAACTGATACTCATATTTTTAGAATTATTTAACTTATATCCTAATTTTTACAACTTCAACGGTGTGATTTTGATTTGTTCAAAGAGACAATGTAACCTGCTAATACTAAGTTGGACGAGTTTTACAAGCTTTGACTGGTAACAGGTACTCCATTATTGACCAATCTTCCAGATGGTTTGGTAAATCATAGTATAGTTGGTCTTTGTTAGTAGGACAGTAATAGATATTATTTAGACTTTTGTTATTTTGGGATTATTGGATTAACAAAATAAAATTGGGTTTGGAGGTTTCTTCTTACATGTCATATCCATCTGGTCCAGCTGCCAATTACCAGCTTGCTTCAAGTCCTATAACTTCAGCTAAAACATGCTGAAGTTCGGCAAATAGGGAACAAAACTTTAGCTAGTAGAATGTTTAAGTTCAGCAATTACAAACAAAAACTTCAGCCAACACGCGAAAAATTTCAGCTAAAACATGCTGAAGTTCAGCAAATAGGGAACAAAACGTAGCTAGTAGAATGCTTAAGTTCAGCAATTACAAACAAAAACTTCAGCCAACACGCGAAAAACTTCAGCTAAAACATGCTTAAGTTCAGCAAATAGAGAACAAAACTTCAGCTAGTAGAATGCTTAAGTTCAACAATTACAAACAAAAACTTCAGCCAACACGCGAAAAACTTCATCTAAAACATGCTTAAGTTCAGCAAATAGAGAATAAAACTTCAGCTAGTAGAAGGCTTAAGTTCAGCAATTACAAACAAAATCTTCAGCCAACACGCGAAAAATTTCAGCTAAAACATGCTTAAGTTCAGCAAATAGAGAACAAAACTTCAGCTAGTAGAAGGCTTAAGTTCAGCAATTACAAACAAAAACTTCAGCCAACACGCGAAAAACTTCAGCTAAAATATGCTTAAGTTCAGCAAATAGAGAATAAAACTTCAGCTAGTAGAATGCTTAAGTTCAGCAATTACAAACAACTTCAGGTATGTCTACTAGAATGCTGAAGTTTGCGTGGTTGCCTTTGCTACTTCAGGCCCGTATGCCTGAAGTTTACGCGAAAAGTGGGTATGCTTGCAATTTTTTTTGCAAAGCGGGTATAAGCTAAAACGTGACATAAAAAGCGGGTATAGATGCAAATACCCCAGTTTGATTCGAGCTTTCTTATGGACTAGCCTCCATACACCGTAGGCCTAGATCACAAACTACTAGACTTGATTATAGGAACTTTTACGTAAAAATTGCACGGGGCGCCCTATTTGATCGCCCCCATTTAACCTATACCTATTTTTTTTTAACTTTTAACTTGTTCCCACTTTTTAAATAATTTCAGCCCCCTTTCTCCTTCTTCTTCTTCTTCTTCTTCTTCTTCTTCTTCTTCTTCTTCTTCTTTCTTCTGTTGTTGTTGTTGGTGCTGCTATGGAATTTTAGTTCATGGATGATTGTCATAAATATGTTTATCATATTATTTAAAAATAAATTATAAATAATTACGTACGTTAGTATGTTAGAAAGCTTTTTCAAAAACTTCAGCTTACATAGTACTGAAATTTTTACAAATGAACTAAATAACTTTAGCTCTAGAGCTGAATTCGCCAGTTACAAAACAAAAAATTCAGCTTTAGAGCTGAAGTTCACCAGTTACAAAAACAAAAACTTCAGCTCTAGAGCTGAAGTTCGCCAGTTACAAAACAAAAACTTCAGCTCTAGAGCTGAAATTCGCCAGTTACAAAACAAAAACTTCAGCTCTAGAGCTGAAATTCGCCAGTTACAAAAATAAAAACTTCAGCACACTTTCTACTTCAGGCCCGTCTACTAGAATGCTGAAGTTTTGCGCGATTGCCTTTGCTACTTCAGCCCTGTATGCTGAAGTTATGCGAAAAAGCGGGTACACTTGCAAAAAAAATTGCAAAGCGGGCACAAGTTAAAACGTAACACAAAAAGCGGGTATAGATGCAAATGTCCCAACTTTTACCTCCAATAGCAAAGGTTGATACCTTATTTATTTTAAATAAATACCATTTAAAAAAATTATATTCCATAGCTACCTTTTGATTTTATAGTCAAATATCTATTTATGGTCACCTCATACCCTTAAACCATAAAATATGCGGCCATCTCTCTCATAAAATACGCTGCCCTCTCTTTCTCAACCCTCTCTCTCTCAACACCAGTTTTCTCCATGAATACAAACTCATGGATTTTCTCTCATCAATTCTTCCGTCGATCGTTCTTCCGAGTAGTCAACAGGAAGGGGAAGTCCAGCATACCGCTCCAACGAGATTTAGGAGTAGCTTCAAGATCATCATTCCTAGTACAAATCAAAATTGGACCAACAAAATCAACAGAATAGGTTCACCCCTTTTAACCAAAACATCATCTTCATTACCCAAATCTTATAAAGCTCTTCCCACACGTCCACCTCCGAGCGATGGTTCTGTAACGACCTCCGACCTTTCTTTGCCTCCCACCAATAACCCAGTTCGTGCCTTCAAGGAACATACACGTGAGGTGTGACATTAGGGTTATTCTTGAACAAGACGACGGAGTTAGGGGCTAAGCAACTTGAAGATTCTGTTAACTTTTTTTAAGTGTATTTCAATGTATCTCGCTGTATTTCCATGTATTTCATTGTATTCATTGTCTTTTTTTTCATTGTTTTTCAGTATATCTCGTTGTATTCCGTGTATTTCATTGTATTCACTGTCTCGCTATATTCCATGATTGTATTCATATATTTTTTTAATTAATATAATTTATATATTCAGATGTATATATGTATTCAAACATATATGCAGTATGTATTCATATATTTTTGCACTATAGATGACCTGCTATACTTCATGTATTTAATGTATTTTTATGTATTTAATTATATTCAATGTAATTATATAATTTCTCTGAAGATTGCTATATTTTTTGGGTGTTTTTTGGTTGAGAATTTTTTTTATAACTGGAAATACAAATGTTGTTTGTTATAGTTGAGTTTGTTGAGTTATATTAGGAGTCTACTATGTTAATTGATTCACTTTCCGTTAAAAATAACTGAATAGACCATGAATTGCGCTATTTACGTTACTGTATTCACAAATACATATCGTGAATACAGTCGAATATAATAATCTGTCTAGCTGTAATCCCCTGTTTCACAATGTGAATACAGTCGAATACAATAATGTGTCTAGCTGTAATCCCTTATTTCACGCCTAGAAATGCTTATGTATTCATGAATACAGTAACTTAAATACATCGAATACACTCTAAAAAAACCTGAAAACATAGCTATAGGAAGTAATATAGTAAATAGTAGCTACAACTAGCTAATAACCACTAAACAATGGTGGTTTGTGAAAATTACCCTTGACTATATCAATTATCCTATTAACCATTTCTGTCAATAATTTGTGTTCTCTAACCAAATTTAAAAATAATTATCAAACATTTGACTTAAACCCGTAAAAAAATTATTTCTCAATTTGTGTGAGTCACTCTACCAAAACCTTGAATTCATAATTGTACTTTAGTATTGTCGGTTAAATAATCACAAATGGAGTTAGAAAATATGAATTCAATCCAAACTCGAGAATTGAGTTAAGGAAAGAATGATTATTCTTGTGCCTTAGATTCTCCAATGTTCTCTTAGTCTTCCGTAAGTAAAAAGTCCTCTCAAAATTATGTTTTTGGTATATTTATACCACGTAGAAGCGGCTACAGACAGAACTACCCTTTTCAAGTCGAAATAGAAAAATACACTAAACAAAATTGCACAGGCACGCGCGCCTTACGGCGCACCATGCGTCGTGCTAGTGAGGAAATTCAGAAAGATAGATTTCTGACAGAGATCTCCAAATGCACCGCCGCGCACCGCCGCCCCATGCGGCGCTGATGGTAGGCTATGAACTCTGTTTTTAACTATATTTTGCACTCGAATTACTATACTTTGATTATATTTGAGCTAATTGCTAGTACTTTGTAATTATTACATGTGTTATATTTTGTAGGAGGTGATTGCTTGCAAGGAGCGATTTTGGAGCTAAGTTGGATGATTTGGAGCTTTGAAGTCAGTTCAAAATTCTCAGAGTAGGCTTTTTTTCACTTTTTGATATTCAGACTTGATTCTCGACGCGATCTCGATTTAATTTCTTGATCTTTTACTCTTACTTCAAAGCTCTAAATTATTTAATTTAGCTCCAAAATATCTTCTTAACTGCACGTAATATTGGCGAGAAGAAAACTAAGATTTAATTGGTGAAATGCAATTCGACTGTTAAGCTCGCTCATCGATACCTTTTACATAATAATTGAAGTAGCTGAAAGTGTCATTCTCCCATAATTTCCATCATATTAATATATATATTTTTCCTAACACATGAAATTTTCTTTCTAGACGACAAGTTGGAAAAACAAAAGAAATGACCCCTCTTTTGTACCTCAATGGGCCAACTGGGCCTAAACTCCTGGATTATTCTTTCTTGGGCATTAGTTAAGCCCATGAGGGAGTAGGACCAGCTAATCTCAATGGGCCCAGTTAGTGGGCCTCCAAATGAGCTATCATTGTACCTGTATTTACTTTTATCAATTCCCCTCTTATTAAATTAGACAGTGGTCAACACGTGAATTCACTTCCGTGCGTTATGGCGGTGATGCGGAAACATCGCTCTCCATTAATATATCAAAAAGATCAGTTTTTATAATGAACGAGTTATTTTTTTTTTTTATCTACTGTTTAAATTGTAAAAATTGCGCGGGCACCCTATTTGGTCGCCCCCATTTACTATATACCCATTTTTTAAAAAATTTTTAACTTATACCCACTTTTTAAATAACTTCAGCTCCCTTTCCCTCGTTGAGCTGAAGTTCACCAGTTAAGTTGAAGTTTGCCAGTTATAAAGACAAAACTTCAGCATACGGGGCTGAAGTTCCCCAGTTACAGCTGAAGTTTCCCAGTTACAAACTTCAGCTTTAGAGCTGGAGTTCCCAAGTTATAAAGACAACTCAAAGACAAAACTTCAGCTCTAGAGAGCTTCAACTCTAGAGCTGAAGTTTTTTCTTTGTAAACTGGGGAACTTCAGCCCAGTATGCTGAAGTTTTTGTCTTTATAACTGGGGAACTTCAGCCCCGTATGCTGAAGTTTTGTCTTTATAACTGGGGAACTTCAGCCCCGTATGCTCAAGTTCCTCAGTTACAAAGACAAAACTTCAGCTCTAGAGCTGCTGGGGAACTTCAGCCCCGTATGCTGAAGTTTTTGGTTTTATAACTGGAGAATTTCAGCCCCGTATGCTGAAGTTCCCCAGTTACAAGACAACAACTTCAGCTCTAGATCTGAAGTTCGCAAGCTACTTCAGGCTCGCCTACTAGAATGCTGAAGTTTTGCGTGATTGTCTTTGCTACTTCAGCCCCGCATGCTGAAGTTATGCGCAAAAGCGGGTACGGATGCAATTTTTTTTACAAAGTGAGTATAAATTAAAACGTGATACAAAAATTGGGTACAGATGCAAAAGCTCCGTTTAAATTTGATAGACAAATTTCTGAACGACTGCTAATTAAAAAATAAATTTATTCAATACATGTATTGTTGAGCGATGGCAGATAATTAATAAAATAATTGAAGTGTGTGTAAGATTGACCGGTTGTAAAAATATGTATTTGCACATAAGTTGAACCAAATACTAATGTCATCAATAGAATAAAAAAAAAAAAAAAAAAAAAAAAAAAAAAAAAAAAAAGGGTCTCATTATGGGAATAAAATAATAACTGTAGCATCTTCTATTGCACGTCCTTAAATGCGTGAAGACGTAGTTGTCCTAAAAGCTCCCAAGAACGTGCAACTAAGTTTCTAGCAACACCGTCAAGCAAATCTACCTTTCCCCACGCGCATAAGGTTCCCCACTCTATTTTGATGCAGGATATATTTGAAGTTGCTCTGCTGCTGAAATAAAGGAGGTGTTTGTACCTCCATATCAGCGCGTGGAAGCCGAATATTCGTCCGACAGCGAGGTTCAACCTCATGATTTCCGGCGACTGCGTGGCACTTTTTGAAAGGCTGTTATTGTTGTACTATCACAGACTCGTGACTTTATCATTCCGCAGCAGCTAAATTTCTTGCTAAAGTTCTCCTTGCTTGTCGCGTCAAAAGGTAATTACCGTAGCCCGTTAAATTTCTACGTAGTTAGTTGTCCTTATTTTGAAATCTTAATTACGGCATTGCCACCTTGTGCTTTAAGGAACCGACAAATTCTTTCTTGTTTTATTCTTTTAAATTTGTTAAAAGTACGTTTGCATTAAATTTACCATATTAATAACTCTTTGCTCCCGAACCTCATATATAAACCTACCTTGGAAATTTACGTTTATATTTATGAACATTCAGTAACTTGTAAATGCATAAATGCAATTTATTACATTTAATTCAAACATGAAAAAAGTCGAAAATAAAGAAAAGTGAATGTTGATCTTGATGAGTTTTGAATAACGCCTTATGTTTGTAAAACCCTAACATTTCGTCTGCTTCATTTCGTCTTCGTACTTTAAGTTAATTGTATTTGATGCGTAGTTGCTAAAAACTTCTCTTTTCAAAAAATTATAAGGTAAATTTCAAAAATTAACTTCTCTTTTCTTGAACACTCAAGTTTTAGCTCATTCATATTGAATGAACATTTAAAATAAAGGGCTAAGATTGGATAAATGTAGTCCGACAACCTTAACACGTGAATTAAATTGAACAAAGCATGTATTACTAATATTTTTTCCTACCATCAATTTACGGATGTCAAGATAAAAGTTTATGCTCCTTCCCTTCTATTTTAATTGTCATTTTGGGTCTTTTAAGGTATTAAAAAATAAAAAAATACAAGATATAATTTACTAAACTATCCCTATTAATAAAAGCATATTGTTTTTTTCCTCTTAAATACTATGCATTCTTACTAATACTAAGTATATAGTCAGAACAATTAACAAAATTTAGTCTTGAATATAATGTCTAAACACAATTATTTTGGGATAATTTTCTTGAGTTAAAGTGACTGGTCATTTGGGACGGAAACTTTGTGTTGGAACTATTGTAATATTCAATACAATAAGTGAAATCATTAAGATAAATTATCAGACAACAAATTATTAAATCACATCTTCATATAAATACGTAATGGAACTTGCTAGGATTCTAGAATGAGGGTTCTTTACATTGCAAGTGATTATTAAGATTTGCGTATCACAAATTGTGCAGGTGATTCATTTGATTAATCCTAATTAATATAGAAAATGAAAAGTTACTAGAGGTTTTTGTGAGATTCATCATACATTTGATGGTAGTTTAACTTGTGTCACTAAACTACTAACATTAACTTTGATTGATCTCTTTAGTTAGCATTACAGTAATGGAAGGGAGATACTAAATAGATAAGGTCATAATCAAAATCATGCCTAACACGTTTGGTCGTTCTTTAATTTAAATAAATTTTTTTGATAAAATCGGTTTAATATTTCCTTAAAAACAATCATAATTCTAGTAAAAATTGATCATGACACATAAAGTTAACGTTACTTTTAAGTCTTCGATTCAATGAAAACCCTCTTGACATAACATTCATTGATGTAAAATTAACGAGATCAATAATAAATTATCTATTATTGTTAGAAGAGTGCGAAAACCATACTCAACTAGACCCACAATATGAGCGACATTCAATTTGACCTTGATATCCTCAAATGCCTTCAAATACTCATTTTTGAAAGTAAAGTTTACACCCGTCTCATGGAGCTTGCACATGGGATTAACTATTGTAGAAAGGTCTTTAATGAATCGTACGTAGAGACATGCATGGCCAAAGAAGCTCCTAATGATTTTTCCATTATTGGAGGAAGCAGTTTAGAAATCACTTCAATTTTTGCCTTGTCAAACTTTATCTCATTCTTAGAAATTTTATTGCCAAGTACAATACCCTCTTACTTTTTCGATACTAAATTTATTCTTCACCCGTCCCAAAACATTATCTAAATTCTCCAAGCACCTTTAAAATGAATTATCCACGATCGAGAAGCCATTCATGAATACTTTAAGTTAATCATCATGTATATCCATGAAAATGGTCTATCGGGTATCTTTGAAATATAATTGGTACATTACATAACCCAAATAACATCCTTTTGAAAACGAATATGACATAAAGACAAGTAAAAGTTATTTTTCTTTTATCCTCCAGAGCTATTAATATTTATTTGTAATCGCTAGTATGGCATAAGGACAAGTAAAAGTTATCCTCCATAATTATTAATATTTGTTTGTAACTGAAATGCCCAACAAGGAAGCAATAATAAGCACGATTCGTCAACCTATCCAACATATATTTGACAATAAGTGTCGAAGAAAAATGGCCTCTTATTGTGACGCTATTGAGCTTTCTGTAACGCATGCACACTCGTCACCCCGTCATCGTTCATATAGGAATCAACCCATTATTTTCATTGTTGATGGCTATTATACCATCCTTTTTAGCACATATTGGATCAAACTTACCCAAAGAGTTACCAGAAATAGGGGTAAACCACCCTAGTATCCAATCACTTAATGATTTTTTTCGCACCCCTCTTGATTGCTTGATTTAATCTTTTTGATGTTCTACCAAGGGCTTAAAATGCATTCCAACTTACTGTTATGCGTACAAAATGCGAGGATTATACCCTAGATATTCACAAAAGTCTAACCAATGGCCTTTTTTATTTTCCTAGGTGCATCTTATATTATGTCTACCTTCACATTGGATAAGTAAGACGAGACAAAAATGATTTAAATAAATGAGGGCTGAGAAATTCATATATGTGATGGGATGGATGGATTTTCAATTTCAATATTGGTGGCTCCTCAATTGAGGGCTTTGTAGGCGGAGTCGTCCTATACTCGAGATCCAAAAGCAACTTTTTTGGAGTGTATTTGCAAGAAGTTATTCCTTCCAAGAAAAGAACATAATCCACGAAGTCTTCGATATCGTCCATTATTTTAGCATTACATATATGTTGTTCCGACTATGGTGTAACTTCAGGTACATTGATCATCAATTCAATTCAGTACACTTGATTTACAATTTGTATTGTTTTTACATAAAATATGTGTCTCAAACTTTTAGGAATGGATCAACAATGTTTAGCAGATAGTTTAGCAGACATCTAAGTCTTCGTATTCTTCCTAATGATACTAGTGATGAACCTTCCCCTCTCTCCCCATGGAGGCTCTCTTGGGATATTATATTTGAGATTTATCATATTTTAGTTATGCGCAAATATTAGATAATGCACCATATACTATGTGGGTTATGAGATGGGTTGAGTAGAATTGTCTTTGCTATGATATCATTGTTATATTATCTGCCTCAATTATATCATTTGCATGTTGTTTCGCTTAATGTTCAGTAATATGATTAAGGATCCGGTTCGTGGTGCAGTAGCTTGTTAAATGTTATCACGATCGATTCAGATTTAGCCCATGATGGCTACTACTTGTTGAAGGGTAAGACGAGTAAACAATGACTTTAGGCCCCCAAATTTAGGGCCCCTATTTTTCACTAGTAGTAGATTTATGAATTAATTTATCTTTAAATAATTTGACGTATTATAAAATAAAAAAATTCTCCCTCCTCCTATTTTTACGTGGTATTATTTGAATAGACACGAAATTTAAGAAAGAAAGAAAAGACGTATGAAACTTGTGGTCTAAAATATGCCATAGACAATTGTGTGGCTATAGATCTGATCACGCTCAACTATGTCTAATAAAATACTAAGCGGGCGTTGCAAATATCATCCGGGGTATTATGCCCAGAGTCGATCCCACAGGGAATTTACGTATCAAGCAAGCTGTTAGAATACTCAACTGTCACTTGATGTTATTTAAATTACTAAAACTAAAGATTAAAACTAAAGATTAACTACGCTAAGGTGTAAACAATTGTAATAAAGATCNCAATTAGTTATTTCTGACAATCATGAACACTCTATCTACCATAAATCTCTCTCAAGTAATTATGATAATTTACTAGACGCACTCTCTCAAGTTACGCTAGCTAGATTGCATTACAGTTCACTTTAGATTGCACCTCAGGTATCGTTACCTCTAATCCAACCTCTAAACCCTCGGTTATGAATTTCGTCTATACTCCGGGAGTGATGTTGTTCAAACAACTGCTTAAATATGCACTCTCTCTCAAGTAGATACATAATAAATAGGCATAGCTAATTGATGGCCATTCAATTAACTACAACAAGAACGTAGTTGAACAAATAGAGATTAATCAATCAATCGGAACTATATTAATAACAAAATAAGTTCATCCTCCAACGAGTTCTACCAAAACCCTAGATTAAAGAAGTTATCTAAACATGTTCAAAAGAATCAAACCCAAAATAAATTGCATAATTGAACTACAAAGTAATGAAGAAAGTATGTACAAATTGATGTCTTACCGTTCGAATCCCTTCTCTCTTCTTCGAATCTCTCTCTAAGTTGTGTTTTTGGGGTCTATTTATAAGTTTAGGACAAACCCTAA
>ML313390.1:0-38699 GCA_005239505.1 Nicotiana paniculata
CCTTTAACCCGCAATCCACAATATCACATATATCTTTTGGGGGGTAGAAAAGGGGTGTGACATCTATATGTTTGGTTTTACAATGAAATTAGGTTCCTTGGTGGAGGATATTGTAGCCTCACTGTCACAGTAGACTAACATTGGTTCAGTACTTTCAGCGATATCTAACAAGTGCTCCAAGAACTTTCTCAACCAAACAACTTCTTGTGATGTTGATGCGATAGCCACGTATTCAGTTTCCATTGTAGATAGTGAGACAAATGATTATTTCTTACTACTCCATGATATGGCGCCATCACTGTGTAAGAAAACATATCTTGAGGTATACTTTCTCTCGTCTAGATCTCCTCCATGGTCAGCATCACTGTATCCAACTAATCGCAGATCCTTGCCGCCTTGATAACAAAGGGCATAATCAGCAGTTCCCTTCAGATATCTCATGATCCTCTTTACTGCTTGCCAATGTGCTAAGCCTGGGTCGGTCTGATATCTACTTACCAAGACAAATGTTTTGCAAATATCAGGTCTAGTGCACACCATACATTAGACTTCTGACTGTGCTTCTATAAGTAACCCGGCTCATTCTTTCTGTCTCTTCAGGAGTCTTAGGACACATCTGACTTCCCAAGGTATGGACTTTACTGATAGGAGTTTCAACTGGACTACTATTTTGCATTTTGAATCGTTCAAGAACTTTTCTAATGTAATTCTCTTATGAGAGGTACAATAGTTTCTTTGGACGATCTCTTGAAATCTTAACTCCAAGAATATATGCAGCTTTACCCAAATCTTTCATCTCAAATTGAGACCTATGTGAATTTATAGGAGAGATTATGTTTGCCATCGAGCCGATAGTTCTCGTCCTCAGAAGGTTGCGGAAAAAGAGCGACAACAAGATCGAAATCTTCTATATGCAATTGTAATGTTAGGATGTGTGTTGCTAAAGAAATCATTGATGGAGTCACTCGTTGGATGGTGGTGTGTTTTGATAATGTCCACAACCGTGAACTGTTGAATGATAAGGAAGTAAAATTTCTTCTTCCTTATCGCAATATTGATATTATTGATCAAAAGAGGATTACACTTCTTGCAAAAGCTGGATGTTCAATGAGTTTAATCCGAAGAGTGCTTGAACTAGAAAAGGGTGTAGATGTAGGCCAATTTCATTTTATAGAAAAAGATATCTAGAATTTTATTAAATCCGAAAGTTCTACCAATATTGAATATGATGCTTTGGAGCTATTAAAAATTTGCCAGAGTTTGAAAGAAAAAGATGTTGATTTCCAATATGATTTCACAGTTGATGCATGTCAAAGACTTGAAAATATCATTTGGGCATTTGGGAACTCCATTTGTGTTTATTAGCTTTTTGAATATGCAATTGTTTTTTATACGACTTATCGATTGAATTGTTCTGAGATGTCGCTGGAAGTTTGTGTTGGCGTAAACAACAATGGAAATTCTATTTTCTTTGGTTGTGTGCTATTACGAAATGAGAAGGCCTCTTCATTTTCATGGGCATTAAAGGTGAATATCATTGTATTCTTAAATTTTTATTATTTTTTTATTTTTTTTGCTTTATTGCTAATGCCTATTTATTTTACAGAGTTTCTTACGACTTATGAATGGAAAACATCCACAAATCATATTAACTGATCAAGATCGTCGTTTAACAGAAGTGATCGCTAATGAATTACCTTTCACAAAATATGCCTTTTGTATATGGCATGTTACATCCAAGTTCTATACTTGGTTTTCTTTAGCCCTTGGTACAATGATCAGAATAAGAAACAATGACGATGAAGAGTCAATGACGCGACAAAAGTATTACAATCATCAAATTAAGACATTCATGCCAATGGAAAAACATGCATCAAAAGTCCTCACACTTTTTGCCTTTAAGTTATTACAAGGTGAGATAATACTCTCTGTTGAATATGATTTATTTTCAAATAGTGATGGATCTAACAAAACAAATGTAGACGTGTTGTTTATTGAAATCCACTAGAAGAGGTTGTTCAATATTCTTGCAGACTGATTGTCTCAAGTTGCAACTGGAGGATGCGACTACTGAAATAATTTGATATTGCAGAAGCTCTACAAGTTTTTATATTCATAGCACTTGTAATTCTTGAAATAGGGAGGGGATTCTCCTCTAATATTGTGGTATGTAAAAACTAGTAGCTTATTCATGAATTTGTAAGTATTGGAGGTTAGGCCTACACTCCTCCTTCTCTTGTAGTCATCTTAAAAATTTTAAGAAATATAAAAAAGATTCTTCCAGTTACCAAAAAAGTTGTCCATAATCAAAAAAGGAGTTGTTGTAAGTTATGATTCTACAGTACAATCTATTAACAATTACAATGTACATTGACTTTTTTCTAATGAGCAGAAGTACTCCATAACAACTGGATCACCTCAGAGCTTCCTTGTCCATCCCTTTTGAAACCTACAACAAATAAATTCTTTTGATTTTGATTTATATACATTATGAACATCTAGCCATTTAATAAACGTTAAATATAATGAAATTACACTTACTTGTGGGGAGATTGAGATATTGGAATTTCAATTATTTTCTTTTGAGTGGACAATTTCTTGAGTCATGACCAGTTCCACTATAATTAAGTAAATTATAGTATCTTGATTTTTTAGCAGCTTCAACACCGCCAATTAATATTCTCCCTTTCTTCCTTCCTTTTGTTTGAGATTGTTGCGGATTTTCATTATGATAATCTTCATTTGGATAATTATGTTCTGTAGATTGACTAATATCAACATGTTCATGCTCATCAATGATATGCTTGTTTTCAGGAAGACATTGAACAATTTGCACTCTTTCTAATCCCTTTTGACACAATCAAGATGACCTTTCATTTTCACCAATTCATGAGTCAAATCTCTAACTATAGATTGAAGATTTTAGAACTCATTATCATCATTAGTGAGATTCATCTTATGAGACAATTTTAGTACCAATAAATTTTCTTGCCTCCATCTACCCAACAATTACTTCTCCGATAACATAAAATAGTGATCATTAAGTACTCGAATAGACTGCCTGCATCAACTGCTTCAATGTTGAAATCTTTTCCCCAGATGGAGTAGAACGAGTTACCTACTCCAAGGCAGGGTTCATGTATGTCTATACATATTCGTTTACTTTGGGCTCTTCACCTTGGGGTCGAGTGAAGGACTTGACCCAATAATTCTGAAATTTTACCATTGGTACCAGGTCTGCTTGGAAAAAGTAGGCCTATCCATATAGCACACGATGGGCTACCTTCTCCAGTTGTGCACCGAGATCGGAGAACCCTAACTCTCGCACATATGACGAATCTTTACTCCCCCAATATTTTCTGTAGGGGAGTGATAAACTTCAGCAAACATGGTCACCACGCTCTTCTCACCAATGTAGATGATGACAATGACTGTGGATGGATGTAGCGATTCATTGTTATTGCTACCAGGGATATCATCCCGATCACAGCTCCAACTTTTCCCCAATCATGAAATCAGTTCTGTAAGTCTTGGGGTATCCGTTTCCTTTCTTTGTAAAAAGATAATTTTTTGCTTTGATGATTTTTATTTCCTTCATTTCATCCACTCACTTGGAACTACCATGGGTTCACGGTCTAGACTAATGGGTTCAGAAAATTCTGGATACTACAACTCTGGAGTCCTTATGATGGAAAGAAACGGCTACCAAATGCGGGTGGAGAGACAAGAACCATAGTGAGTAATATTCCCCTTTATTTCAATAATATTTATGTAAAACACTTCAAGAATAATTGACTAAACGTCCTTTTTCTTGTATAGGACTTTTGAGGGGTTCTGTCATGTGTCCCGACGTCGACGCTCTCAATGATGCGAGGAGGCTGAGCGGGGTACTACATAATTCCCTTAACTGGAGCAGGGCTTGTGGATCTGTTAGAGCTTCCGTTGAGGGTGCCTCATCTCGGAGTCCTCAGTCTAAAAGTAAGAAACCAAAGAGGAAGTGTATTTCCTCGACTGGGACCTAGGAGAGGAGCGTGAGAGGAACATCAACTGGTCCGGTCACAGTGGTCCTTGATGAAGAAGGGGAATCCAGTGATAAAGTGGCTTCCCTCCAAAGGAGAAAAAGATCTTCATAAGCTCAGTCGGATGCTCAGCTGGGGAGCTCCAAAATCTACCAGCGGAGGAGGTTCAGGAGCTCTGGGGGAGATGGGTAATCCAAGCCTAATCCATACTCAACAATTAGTAAAAACGATCATTGAAGAATAGTACCCAGCAATTAGTTGGGGTCGATTTCCGCAGGGAGTTAAATATAGGTGTGAGGGTGTACACTTGATGAGCGTAGATGAAATAACTCAATTAAACTTCCAAATAAGGGGGTTTTGTAATTTACTTCTACAATTTATACTAGCAATGATTAACTAGAAAGACAGTAGAAAATGAGTAATTGGTTTTGTTGTCTTTCAAATGGGTAAAAGGTCTAGGGATGTAACTCTCACCTAGGTGTTGGCCTAGGGTAAATTACGTTAATGCTTGTTTTAGTGATCGGGATATATTATAGCTCTCAACTCTAATTACCCACTCAATACCTCTTGGTCATAGAGTGATTCTGCCAAATTAGCTTTCTCAAGCCCAATTGAGTATTAAGTCAAATAGTTGATATGAGCTCAAGTCGGATTTTCCTTATCTCTAGTCCAAACCCTTTAATTAGACTAGCCAAAACCTTACTTGCCCAATTTCTTGTTAGCCAGGTTTTCCTAAATTAGGTCTATCTTTCTCAAGTAAGAACTAAGTCAAAAAGACATGAAATAATATTTGCAATCATTAATTCTAGAAATAATTCATGAACAAGTCTAAATAACAAACATCTAATCATAAACAAGCATTAGATTAATTACCCATAGGGTTTACACACTAGGGTTGGATCACTATATCTTGCTACTCATAATAGAAATGGAAGAAAATAAAGAAGAACCACTAATTAAAGCTATAATACAAGATTAAAATGATAAACTAATGTGTTTTCAACCCAAATTGGTCACAAAATATCAAAAGTAGTAAACTACAACGGCTACCACTCAAAAAACTACAAAACTTGCCCTGAAAAGTATTTTTCGTCTATTTATAGTGGCCCGAGATTTGCTGACAAAAATTCCCTTCAGGAGGTTCTGTGGCCGCATAATTCTATGTACGGTCCGCACTTTTCTTGGTTCTGCAGGTTGAGGAATTCTGCAGCTACACAATTTGGTCTGCGGCTGCACTTCAGCTTCTGTAGCCGCGCTTTTCCTTCTACGGTTGCACTTTTGGCAAGGCTTCACATTTGGTCGTTTTGCACACTCTTTGAACTTTTTGAATTCTTGTCAGTGTGACCGTGTTTTGCGACAGCAGAAATTATGAGTGGTCCGTAGTTGCTTCCATCATCATCTGTGCTCCAACACCAAACTTGTGGCCGCAGAGATAATTCTGCAGTACGCGCTTTCTTCTGTGGGCTGCACTTTTGGCCTGCCGCACTCCTTCTTGACTTATTATCCGGAACACTCCTTTTTGAGTTATATTTGTTCATTAAGGTCCAATTCTCCATCATTCCTGCAATTTGCATAATTTCATTAGTTTTGGGGGGAAAATCAACACTTTCGGACTAAAACTAAAGCAAGAAGATACTAGTAAGTGGTTAAAAGCCGCACTTATAAATGGGCTTGGCTGAAAATTCTAACTCCCATTTCCTAATCCCAATCGATACCTCTGGTCATAGGGGTATGTTCCCTGATCCTCTTCTGCCACCAACCACTGAGCCAACAACAAACACCATTCCTTCCACACCGGCTATTTTGTCTCCATCTATACCAACAACTCCTTATCCATTAACATCAGTTGCCCCTTCTCAACCAGCATCGGCTACTTCACCTCCTCCGACATCAACCGAACAAATAAGGAATGCCTCTTCTCAATGGTCTCCTGGCCACGGGAACTTGGGAAGAATTACTCGACCCCTTCTCAAGATCCTCATGAGAGGCGAAATGACACCCTTTCGATTTCGAGGAAGTGCCATATTCTCTCCAAGTCGGTAGAGCTTGTCAACTATCTGAAGCCGCTGGCTTCAGTGAAGGATTGGAAAAAGCTGAACTCCCTTTTCGGGGAGTGCCTGATAAATAACAACATTCATTGCTCGGCAAGTAACAATCTCACTTTTCCCTACCTTATTTTTCGTTTGTATTTTGAAATAGTAACATTGTTTCTAAACCTTTTCAGGCCCATCTCGTTGCTATTGAAGGTCTATAAAGGTTGATTCTAGATAAGGAAGAACTTTATTTCGAGCGGGATCAACTTTTGGATGAAAGGAATTAATTTTTCGAGTGCCTCCCGATGCTGGAGGTAAAAGTTGCACATGGATGAGCTCGAGGCTTGGTTGCAGCAAACCGAGTAAGATAAAATGGCCCACAGCTAACACGGAGCCTAATTACATGAATATCTCAAAGAGGCTAAGGCTAAGTGGGTCGAACTCTATGATGTTATGACTACTGCTGCCGAGCATGCGTCTGCCTTTGAGGAACAAGTTAATAACTTGAAGGCTAGCTTATGCTCCAAAACTGAGAGGTCAATGCTGCCGAGGTGAAGAAGGCAAAAACGGAAGAGAGAATCAAGAGAGTTATTGATCAGAACCGACTTCACTCAACCACCAAAATTGAGCTTTATTCTTGAATCAGCACAATGAAGGCTGAAAACGAAGAGATGCAAGCTACAATTGATAAACTTCGAGCAAAACTCTAGGGCCAAGAGTATTTCCTCATCTTCTAGAAGACCTACACCATGTACCATATTAAGAGTAAGACTTTGGAAAAGGCTAAAGAAGGCATTGTTAACATTAATGATTGTATTGCCAAGGTCCGAGAAGTGGAGTTAATCGCTCATGAGAATCTCCGTGCTCGGCCCACTGCATCTGACTTATTGAACACTAATTTTGAGTATTCAGAATCCGAAGGAAACCGAAGAAGATGAAAGCCCCGAAATGGCAGTGGAACAACCTTCTTCCACCAGGGAAAATGAAGATCATTTTCTCCCTTCGGGTTCTGGCAGCAAAGAATGATGTATGGATTATTTTTTTTTTATCTTTTGTAATTTTGCCAAAAAATTTACTAAGTTTGGAACTTTAATAAATAAAAGAACTTTTTGCTTAAGTGTTGTGCAAAAATATTCTTTTAACATTTAATTGATAAAGTTTCAAAAATATTTTTGCATTCGATAGATTTTGATTTCGGGCATAAGCACTTCCGAAATCTACCCTTTACTATGAGGGTTTCATAAGAGAGGGGCCTTATGTTTACGGTGCTCTTGAAGAGAACATCTCTTGTTTATTACGGCACAAGAATTTGAAGTTTTCGTTAACTCTCAAATGATAAACTAAATTGACGTATCATTTGGACAAGAAATAAGATAACAATAAAAGGACTTTGATTTATTCCTTCTATATTCAAAAGTACACTTACATAAATATTCATCTGCTTAACTAAATAAAGTTGCCAATACATGTGGCTAACTTGTACAATTTATTTCAACGAGGGTGATCATGCAGTCCCCAATCCTGATAAGACATTGATCTCGGTTCTAATAGTCCATGTCTTTGGTGGCACTCGTGGTGCCATATCATGTATTATTCTCCCCCTACTGTTCTAATGCTAACTATGAGAATTCGAACACTAGAATTCTTGCATTCATCGAAGGCCTTTCGTTTTCTTTATATTGTTGCTTCATTGGTGGAGACAACTTGTGAATGGCTAAATCTATTTGAGTTTTGGGAGGCGAGATTTGCCATGGAACCGAAGAATATTTAACCATCAACAAGTTTTTTACCACACGAGCTTATGGTCATCGATCCCTTCGGTGGAAGAACTTTAGTGCCTTAATATTGAAGGTCTTTCCTTTGTCGATGATCCTTCCTTCGTAGTATGCTTTACGTTGATGTCTCGTTAAAAACCTTGCTAGAAAAACCCGATTGGTAAAAAAGCTGGTCGAAGGAAAAAAGAGTGCAGCACATACATTCAATACCAACAAGGATCTTCAGCAATAATATATTTTAAGGTGAGTCACATTCCAATTGTTCAGCAGTTTTAAATCCGTCTTGATTTTCTAATTCGTATGAGCCTTTATCGGTTATAGATAAAATCCAATAAGGTCCTTCCAATGTTGGTCCTAGTTTCCCAGAGTTGACTTCTCGAGTTCTTTGAGTAACTTTCCTTAGAACCAGATCCCAACTTTGAAATATCTGAGATTTGCACTACGATTGTAATACCTTTCCATCCTTTGCTTTTGTTCTACCATCTTCAAGTATGCCAGATCTCGGTGCTCCTCAAGTAAATGTATCTTGACCAACAATGCTTCATTTTCCATTTCTTCATTTGCCCAGGAAAACTTAAGTTCGGCTCCCCCACTTCCACCGTATCAAAGCCTCTAAATCGTCTACAAGGGAAAAGGGTGTCTCACCCGTGCTCGACTTTTTCGTGGTTCGATATGCCCAAAGCACTTCTAGGAGCTCATATGACCACTTTCCCCTGGCACCTTCTAACTTCTTTTTATGGTTTTGAACAATGACCTTGTTGGTTGACTACGCCAATCCGTTAGCAATCGGGTGGTACGGAGAAGAAGTAAGTTGTTTGATTTTTAGTCCTTCCAGAAACTTTGTGACTTTATAACCTACGAATGTGGCCCGTTGTCACAAGAAACATCCTTTGGTATTCCGAATCGGCAAATTATGTGGTCCTATATGAAGTCAACCACTTCTCGTTCTCCGATTTTGTAAGAACTTGCTTCAACCCATTTAATAAAATAATCAGTTAAAACTAAAAGAAATCTTACCTTCCCGGGCCCTTGCGGTAAGGGGCCGACTATGTCCATCCCCCATTTCATGAATGGACATGGGTACACCACCGAATGCAAAAGTTTCACTGGTTGATGCACTAATTTTGCATGACGTTGACATTTGTCGCACTTTTTGTACGAATGCTTTTGTGTCATGTTCCATCCGAGGCCAGTAATAGCCATCCCTAACTAACTTGAGAACTAATGAGTCTGCACTAGAGTGCTTTGCAAACTCCTTCATGGACTTCTCTTATCATGTAGTCCGCCTCCAAGGCCCCTAGGAACCGATCCAATGGTCCTTGGAACGATCTTTTGTATAACTGTCCACGATTGAGGAAGTAACGAGATGCTTTGGTTCGTAGTGACCGGGACGTCTTTGGGTCCTCGAGTAATTTACCATGCCTGAGATATTCAGTGAATTCATCCCTCCAATACCATATTAAGTTGGTTGACTTTACTTCGCAGTAGTTGTCCACACCCAACACCGAATGCAGCAGTTGGACAACCATACCGGAATCTAATCCTCTCATCTCTGTGGATGACCCTAAATTAGCCAATGCGTCTACCTCCACATTTTCCTCCCTCAAAATGTGGACGATTGACCACTCTCGAAATGTGGACGATTGACCATTCTCGAAATCGTGTAAGTAATGCTTGCACCTTGTTCAAGTAGTGTTTCATGCTCCTTTTTTGTGTCAAAAATTCCATACACTTGGTTTACCACCAGCTGGGAGTCGCACTTTACCTTAATTACCTCAAAACCCAGTCCCCGAGCTAGTTTAAGTCTTGCAACCAAAGCCTCGTACTCGGCTTCATTGTTAGTTAACGCTACAGTTCTAATGGCATGTCTTAGGGTCTCTGAAGGGGTGATTAGAACTACTCCGAGACCGGACCCTTTACTGGCTCCATCCGTAAAGAAGGCCCACACTCACGATGTCGTTCCTGACACCAGCACTGCTTCCTTAGCAGCCAAAGGCATTAATCCTGGACTGAAATAGGCCACGAAGTCGGTCAAAACTTGTGACTTAATCGCAATCCTCAGTTTATATCCAATGTCGAACTCACTAATTTCGACTTCTCATTTAGCCAAACGGCCTGATAACTCAAGCTTATGAAGGACATTCCTTAAGGGAAAGGTTGTCACAACGGCTATTAGGTAACACTGAAAATAGGGCCTTTCGAGAGGCAACTACGAGAGATAAGGCCAGCTTTTCAAGGTGCGAATAATTTTTCTCTGCTCCTGATGATATTTTACTAGCGTAATAAACAGGCAACTACGTGCATTCATCTTCTCGGACCAAAATGGCACTTACCGCTACTTTTGAGACCGCTAAATAAATTAGCAATTGTTCACCTTCCCCTAATTTTGACAATAACGGAGGTCTGGATAGGTACCTTTTTAGGTCCTTTAGTGCCTCTTGGCATTCCAAAGTCCATACG
This sequence comes from Nicotiana paniculata, assembly GCA_005239505.1. Lineage (NCBI taxonomy): Eukaryota > Viridiplantae > Streptophyta > Magnoliopsida > Solanales > Solanaceae > Nicotiana > Nicotiana paniculata. The sequence continues at coordinate 10,288 of ML313390.1, forward strand.
AAATCTTTCTTTTTTTTTAAAAGTGAGAAGAAGTAATGGCATTTTTCTGAGGACCTTAAGATGGATTTGTTGAGAGCTGCCAACCTATCGATTAGCCTATGTACTTACTTAACACTTGTTAACTGGTCTGGGATGTCCTTGATGACCTTGATTTTGTCAAGATTTACCTCGATCACTCTTTTCGAGACCAGAAAACCCAAAAATTTGTCGGAGCCAACCCCGAGGGCACACTTTTCCGGGTTAAGCTTCATGTTATACTTCCTCAAAATGTCGAATGTCACCTTGAGATGTTTTAGATGATATCATGCATTTAAAGACTTAACTAACATGTCATCAATATATACCTTCATCGTCTTACCTATCTGTTTTTCAAACACCTTATTAACGAGCCTCTAATAAGTGGCTCTAGGATTGTTAAGCCCAAAAGGCATCATATTGTAATAATATGTGCCAAAGTTTGTGATGAAAGAAGTTTTTTCTTGATCTTTTGGGTTCATCCTAATCTGATTATACCTGGAATAAGCATTAAGAAAACTCATTAACTCGTGCTCGGTCGTAGCATCAATTATTTTATCAATGTCTGGCAATGAGAACGAGTCTTTGGGATACACCTAATTTAAATCGTTATAGTCTACACACATCCTAAATTTGTTGTACTTCTTGGGCACTACTACTACGTTAACAGATACTTTACCTCTCAAATTAAATCAATATTGAGTAGCGGGGTTACCTTCCTTAACAAATGTGTTTCTGACCTCTGCTATGGGGCGTTTATTTTGCCTAACCGGTGGGAAGTTTGGATCCAAGAATAGTTTGTGGACTGATACCTCCAATGGAATTCCAGTCATATCCGAGTGCGACCACGCAAAGCATTAAACATTAGTTTTAAGAAAATTTATAAGTTCTAACCTGAGTTCGGGACTTAACCTCGTTCCCAAATGAAATTTTCTTTCTAGAAATTCCTCAAATAGGGAAACTTGCTTGAGCTCTTCCGCGGTTGATTTGGTCGCATCTTTCTCTTTCGGTACCTGAAAAGATCTTGGAACCTGGTATAATTCTTATGACTCCTCATTTTTATCATCTTCGATCAGGATGGCAGAAGGCATCGATTCCTTTAATTGCTATTTGTTGGATTTTTTGTCCTTGCTACTGGAAACGGTTACAGCATTCATCTCCCTTACCGCCAATTAGTCTCCTCTTATCTATTTGATCCCTTCTGGCATCAGAAACTTTAGTAATTGATGATAGGTCGATGGCACAACCTTCATCTCGTGTATACATGGTCTTATGAGGATCACATTATAGCCCGTGTCACCATCTACCACTTCGAACATGGTGGTCTTTGTTACTTCTTCGGCATGCGTGGGTAGCAAAATTTCTCCTCGGGTAGTCACGCTTGTTAAGTTGAATCCAACCAGAAGTTTTGTCGCCAGAATGATGTTCCCGGTTAGCTTCGCTTGCTCCAAAACTCTCTATTGTATGATGTTGGTCGAACTCCCAGGATCGACCAAAATACACTTAATTTTGAATCTAAGACATCAAGTGAAATTACCAGTACGCCATTGTGCTGCAGAAGAAGCCCATTAGCATATTCTTCTGTGAAGGTAATGTCACATTTCGTTACTTCCTTGATCCTTTTTCCATGAGCCACTGATATTTTCATCTTCCTTGCTATTGAAAATGTCACCTTGTTGACTTTTCTCCCTCCGAATAACATGTTGATTGTCATTCGAGGTGACCATGCTATTGTCTTTAATGGTTCCGCATTATCTAGACTTCTACCATAATTGTTTTTGGCACGGTCACTTAAGTACTCTCCAAGACTACCATTCTTCAACAACGTCGCCACCTCCTCGCGAAGATGTTGCCAGTCCCCAGTTTTATAAATTTGAGTCCCGTGGAGTTCACACCACATATTAGTATCCCTCTGGTTAGGTACCAATCGGATTGATTTCGGAAATCGTGCCTCTTTGATATTTCTCATTGCCGACACCAATTCTACCAGGCTAATGTTAAAGTTGTAATCTGACGACCTGGGATACGCACGATCTCAGGATCCTTGCACCTCTTTCTCTTGCAAGGATATGTTATTTCGACCAAGGTCCGTCATTTTTTTGGAAGCGAACATATCTGATGACTGGAACCCTTTGCTTCTTCGTCCATCGATTCTTTCGTACGATAAAAAATTACCCCTAGAGGACCTCTGGTCTGCATCAAAGTCACTTTTATCCTGATTTTTATTGCGACCCCGTCCCTTGGATGGCACCGAAGAACCAAGTTGATCATCTTCTATCCTTATATTCAACTCGTAGCAATTATGGATAATTGTCCATGTGGTTTCCTGAAACTCGAGCAAGCTCTCCTTCAATTTTTGGGAGGCATCAGAACTTAGTGAATTTAGACCTTTCGTGAATGCTTCCGCTGCCCATTCGTTCAGAACCGATGGTAGCATCATCCTTCCCTTTTGGAACTGGATTATGAACTCCCGCAGCAACTCGGATTCTCTTCGCGAAACTTTGAATATATCTGCCTTTCTGTCTTGGACCTTTCTTGCTCCAGCATGAGATTTGGTGAATGAATCTGCAAGTATTTCAAATGAATCGATTAAATGCTCGGGTAAGAGAGAATACCATGTCAGGGCTACCTTCGTGTTTCGCCGAATTTTTTCAGCAAAACCGATTCGATCTCATGTTGAGTCGTAGTTTCATTTCACTACCGTGGTGTCAGTTATGATGTGCTCCTGTAGATCCGAAGTCCCATCATAATTTGTTATATCTGGTATTTAAACTCTTCGTGATCAACTATGCGTACTTTTTTGAATCGGGACCCTTTAATACCGGCAGCGCACCCGAAATCTGATCCATCCGAGCATGAAACTCCTTCACATTATGATCCATTCGTTTATTCATCTCTCTCATGAACCTCATGAGCTCGGTTTTGAAAGAATCATCCAAGTTTTTATTCCTAGAGCCACTCCCCCCTCCCTCCCCCCNCGAAACCGACTTCATCCCTTGGATTGTTGTTATCGGTTCTTTGAGTCGTCTGATTTGCGAGAATGATGGGAGGAACTGGATCTCTTTCATTGTCGTTATTGGAAGCACCGGACAAAGCTTGTTTTAATTCTGTCATCAACCGATCTTGCCTTGAGAGGTGTTCCATGATTGCTCTTTGTTGTTCTCTCAGGAGTTTGACCATTTCAATAACGAGTTCATCCTCCGCATTATAAGGAGTTGGGCCCCGCACATGCCGAGGGTATTGACCTTCACGTACCGGGGTTGTTTTATCTGCTTCGTTGCGAATCTCGCTTATTGAGTCATCATGTTGGGATGCCTCTTTCCGTTCGTCGTGTGCTCCAATGTTGTAAGCGTTGTTAACATCATTAGCTGCAATATCTGATTTTAATTAAGGAAAGGGTCAAAACTTTATTAGTAACAAAAGAATGTACCAAAGAAATTACGCAATTAGCTATGCCCCACAGTGGGTGCCAAACTGTTTACCATGGTTTATAGGCAAGCGAATCGGTTTGATCCAAAAAGATAAATAAATAGGAACAGAAACAAGATTAATGACTGAAGCTAAAGGAGATGACAAGCCTGATTGAGAACTTAGCCTTCCCTAAGGCAAAAGTAAAAGCAATTTTGTTAAACTATTTAATTGAGTGTAACAAGATGGTAGATTATAGCTTTTGTGTGCAGAATATTTTTATGTCCCTACAATGGTTGTTGATCCTGCTATTTATAACACCACTGAGGGAGACAAGTTCCTAAAATTAACTCCTCTTGAATGAGAATAAAAATATCATTGATGGGTGCATAACGGCTGGCTTTGAATGCAGATATTCTTTGTAACTGTTGCTCATTAAATTCTATCTGATCTTATGTCAAACATTTGAATATTTATTATTGGTTGTGCTTCCTTCGGGATCCATCAAATACCGGTTACACACTTCGCACCCGGTGCCAGTTATTTGTTGACTCACCTTCTGCCTGTCTTTGGTTCTGTTGATACCCAATTTTTCCTCAAACTATTTTAAAATTGCATATATACCTTCAAAAACATGCTTTCATAGAAATTGGTATTTTTCTATAATTTTCTCATATTTTTTATTAATTTATCCAATATTTTATTTCTAATAATTAATTACAAACTTGCATTACAAAAAATTTCAAAAGCATTTCTTGATTTAATTTATTATTTAGGGTCATACTAAGACCAAATTATTTCACAATTAGCCAGATTGGCACTCTTTGGCTATAATTGCAAGCCTAATCATATGTTTTATGCTATTTTGGCCCAATAATTAGTCATTTTATATTTTAATATTAGTTAGTTACTTTAGTTTCACTTATTTAGCATTACTTTTATTTTATATAATTATTAGCTATTTTTATTAATTATCTATCTATTTTTAACGGGTATTTAATTAATAGCCACCTTTAATTCCAATTCTAGCCAATTTAACTCGGACCCCTGACCCAATTAATTAATCCAATAACCCAGCCCAAACCTAAAATCGTACCCGGCCCAAGCACCCATTCAATCTGAACCGTTGATTAATTCAAATCAACGGTCCAGATTCCCTCTTTCCAAAGTAAGACCTAAGTGACTACCCCCCATCTCTCATTTTTCCCCTCTCATTCACTCAGTCGTCTCTCTCATCTCTCTCTCTAAAACGCTCCACCTGCTGAGCCTGTTTCCTCCCTTCTCCGGCCATCTCCTTGCCGGAATCTATGGTGGTCTCACCACCTACCAGCTTTATGGCTCCTCCTCCCCTTGAATGCATGTCACTTTTTTTAGGCCTTCAAGTGAACCAGAGGCAGTACACTCACCTCTACGATCTCATGCCATTTTTCCGGCCACCCATGGTCGTTCGAGTAAAGATCTACCACTTTCAGGCTAAAACCGGTAATATATTTGAGTTTTCTTCTTCCTTTCTGGGTTCTTTTGGAAACCCTATCTTTGAACCCTCCGATTTCTTTAGATCTGTAACGGAGCTGTGTATATTATGAGGTTTTTACATGTTTTCTTCAAAGATCTTCTCGTTTCCTAAAATGATTCTTCACTTTTCAAAACTAGGGTTTCAAGATCCTTTTTAAAAACAATTCTTTTCCTAATTTCCTAGCATTATATTGCGATTTTTACCATGTTTAAACATCATCTGAGCTTTTTCCTTTGTTCGATTCCTCTATTGTTAAAAGCCCCAATTTTTTGGGTTCAATCTGTGAGTCTGAGTTTATTTTGCAGTATTGTTTACCTGTTCTAGCATGCTACTGTACTTTCGTGTATATTCTATGTGTTCTTGTGATTTCTTGCTCTATAATCACTGTTAGGGTTTCTGATTCTTTGTCACTTATGCCTAAACCATGCTTGTCTAACTGGTTCCTTTAATTACCTGCTATTTTCTGGGATGAATCCTTAATTTCATGATTAGGGTTTTTGATTTTTTCTTAGTATATGATATTCCGTTCAAATCAATACTGTTTTAGCATTTTGAATCTCTGAATAAGTATGTTTAGTGCTTTTTGATTTTTCACATCATACTCTTTACTGATTTTGGAGTATTTCCCTAAAATTGTGATATTTTACTTTGATATTGATTACCTGACTTTGAGAATTTCCTTATTTGTGTGGTATTTTCCTTAATTGATATTGATTCCCTGTGATTGGAACCTCATTCGAGAGATCTCTTACTGACTTCCAGAATTAAACTATATTCTGCCTTATTTATGAGAATAAACCTGTTGTCAAATTAATTTTTATACATTTTCCTTAATTGGACTATTCTCTATTTAGTCCTAATCACATGCTCTGTTCCTTACTACTTTTTATATGGTAAAATCAATTTTCAATTGATTCCCTTTCTTGTTTATCACCGTTGGTATCTGTTTGGACTAGGACTCCTCGATTAAAGAGGATACTTGTATTGAGTGGATTCTAATTGTAATTAAAACTATAATTATGCTAAACTAGTACTTGTTACCATATTCTCTGCCTATTTTCAAAACTATATATACTCTACTCTCTCATTAGCATAGGACACGAACAAAAATACTGTTATGAACTCTCTTACACATATACATATTCTCTCTTGTTATTCTTGCTGGTTATTTGCTATTCTCAGTCGGCTACAAGCCAAGACTGAGTATTATACACTCTATTGATCTTCACTCTGCACTTATTCTCCTTTAATTGGTATGTTTTCAGTTTAACTTAAAGCTTCAAAACAACATGTTTCTTTTGGTATTGCAGTTCCTTCTATTTCTACTATGCTTTTACTTATGGTTCTGTTGTGTACCCTGTAATTATCATGTCTAATTTAACTTTACTAGTATGATTGTTAAGCTATCCTATCCTCCCTTAGATTCAGCGTGTTATCCCCCCTAGCACCCCCTTCAATCTGATTCTGTTAGTTTCTGGCCTGAACCTCTTTATGATGAAACTATTTCTATGGTTGTTAAGTGCTGTAATACCTTAGTACTTCTCTGGTGCTAACTTGCATGCAAATCTATACCTATGTGTGTCATACTTGTCCCCTACCCCTCAGTCCCTGCTTGTGAGTGTTAAACTGATTTGGTTCTTGTTGCTTGCTCTATGTGTACTGTTCTGATGCTGAGACTCTGATTGTCTTACACTCTTCCCTTTCAAACTATTTTCACTGAGTAACACTCTTCTATTGTTCTTCAAAACTTATTTCAAACAATTTATTTTCAAAAGTTATTTTCCTACTTGATCTTTTCAAAACTATATCAAGCACTCTCACTATACTCTTAGACATTAGGTTCTGCCCCTCTTGTGTGAGCATTGCCTTAGGACCCTTGAGCTCCCTATGAACTTTGACACACAAGTTCTGGCCTTTCCACACTGCGCTTACTCCATCTTGACTATGAAATCTGGGTGTGAGCACTGCCCGGGATCCCTTGAGATCCTTAGGGAACTCTGACACACCTGGATCATGTGAAAGGTTGTTAGTAGAATGGCAATGAGGCTTCTGGAGACCTTGGTCCTATCAGTAGGCTCCCTATAGTGTAACTTCTTCTTTTCTCATTCACTTCTGTAATTTAATAATTATTTGTAAACAATTGTTGGGGATGGACAGTGAAAAGGGAAAAGGGTAGTTATGCATGTTATAAATATTAAAGGGTAGAAACGATGCTATTAGGTTTACATTCCTTATTTGTGCAATAGAAATCATGTTTAGGATCAACATGTGCAAAGCATATCATGCATTAGAAATCATGCTATTTAGGCTTTATGAATACTGTTTCAGCATCTTGTTTCAGTACTGTCATTCATCACTTAGAAAATTTTGTGATAGGGTAAATAATGTTAATAATTAGTATCTTCTGCAATCATGTTTCATATAGCTATGCGCACTTAGAAATCCTGCCCCTAGGATAACACTAACAAATTGTACTCTTGCCTATTCTGAAATCGTGCATAATGTTGTGAGCATTTAGAAATCCTACTTAGAAATCTGCATATGCATCATTCTGCATCCTTACCTGTGCATTAGATACCATATTTTAGGATTCCATTCATACTCGCTTAACAACACCTAGTCTAACTATTGGTGCATGTAAAAGGTATAAAACACTTCACTCAGTTTCTCTAAAACAACTGGCAACAATTCTGTGTTCTGAAAAACCTAGAACAGCATGTGTAGGTAATAATTTTCAACAGTCCCTCTAACAATTCAGATAATTAGTATACAATGTCCCCCGCCTAGGCAAGCCTTAGGTGATTAAATTGCTAAAATTGGAAATCTGCCTCTTTGTTATTATCATTCAGATACCATGTTTTAGGATCTGAATCAAAAGACCTTAACTGTGTATGAGTCATGCAGTTTATGTGTACTACGTGTGGAGGTATACTTGAGCCCCTTAATTGCTTTCCATGTTCTTCCCTTATGTGCATTCCTACCTGTTTTGTTATCTGTCGCCCTAGAATTTTTACCTTTAAAACCTGAGGGTTTGCCTAGCACCTCCCTTTAGGATAGGAGTCCTAATTTTCTACGGGAGTAATAGGAAGGGACGGGTAACAACATGCAATAGAGGTCGAGACTAACACTCGATTTAGTTACTTTCACGGGTGGGAAAGGGTAGAATATGGATATGATGACCGGTGCGCTAATACCACGTGTAGCCCCTCTTCGAGGAGTGATTACCGGGTATTGTACTGATGTGATCCATATTTATAAACCTAGGATACCCTTTATATTCTTAGATCGTAATCCTTTCAAAATCTAACCTTCTTTACTATTTCAAACATATGCATGCTTAAGACTTAAATCCCCTCTTATTTGATCCTTTATTTGATTGTTTGCTGAGTCGTACAAATTCACAAAAGTTGTTTGGCCGGGAACCACACTTGTGTATCCTGAGGGGTGCCTAACACCTTCCCCTTAGGATAATTTCAAGCCCTTACCCTATCTCTGGTTAACAACGTAGTTGTAAATGAAACCATTTGGTGTCCTAACGCACCTTTAAATATTGTTAGGTGGCGATTCTGAAAAACACAAACCCCTTTCCCAAAAGGAAAGAGTTGTCTCAACCGAATGTCATAAACCCGATCTCCACGAGGAAAGAGGGGGCGCGACAGGTTCCACGTGCCACCTCACCATTCGACCACCTGTTATCAACCAATTTCACCCCATACAGAATGCCTTCCCAGAAATGGCTATATAATAGGAATTAAGGGTGAAGCATGATGAGATGTTGACGGGAGTTCGAGATCTAAGTCAGCACCGACAAAGATCTCTTGGTTCCTCGTGGCCGGCCGCTTTATATATATATATATATATAATTCGAAAATAACTTTGCAACAATTTTTTACAATCTCAGTGATTTAACAACCTTTGACAGAGTCATAATCATGATCATTTTTCTTAATATAATTGGAGAGTACTGATATCTGAACTTCAAAAAACAAGATATGTTAAAAGAGTTAGCCATGACAAATTAAAAGAGTTTCCTTTCTAATTTAATAAAATAATAATGCTAAAACAATGTTAATGGTAGTGAATTAGGTGATAAGAGTACATCAAATCCATATCAGAACTGACAAGGCATTTGTAACTGTTTTACCTCGAAATACGAGTAACCATTAAACTTGTAATGTGGTTATAAGGATACTTGATCTGATTCAATACCAATTGATAAATGATGAAGCAAATAAATGAAGTAAGCGATTAAAATAAATCAAAACAGTGTCGTTGCAAGTTATCAACCTCGATTTGGAACATGCTCGAGATCAAGCGTTAAGAACAGTATGAACAATAAGAACAATGGTAAAATGTAATCAAGTAAAAGAGCAGTGTATTGTTATTTCTTAGTAAGTGTGTATGTCTACAAATGAACATGCTTCCTCTTTATATAGTATATGAATCCTAAATAAGGTATGACTCTAATTTCGGAAGTAAAATCTATTATTGATGTTAATAACCGTTGATGGATCCGTCACTCCCGAGATTTCTGCTGAGATCTATGGTCGATCACTAATATATCGCTATTCCGTTGTTTGAAGTCAGTCATACCCAATCTCGATCCTTCGGTCTTCGTGTCTTCGATCTCGAGCTCGCTCCAGTATGAACTTAATCTTGAGGTACACCTTCAAGCCCATAAAATTGGGCATCCTCGATTTTAGCCGTATACAGATAGTCCCCGCGTTTTTAAGAATGAAATGATAAGAAATTACTTGAACCTCGATCCCCTTGCATCTCTATCATGATGTCGTCCTCATGACGTAAGCAGTAGATGTGACTGTAACATCTCGTCGCTTCTGTTCCCCAAATCATCAATGCATGTCAGTCGTTAGTCGGCCACTAGTGCCACCGAATCGTCGCCACAAGCCTATAAATACCACCTCCTTGGTTGATTCAAACTTTACTTTGCTTTAATTAAAAACTCTTAACTCTCTAATCCTTCTCATCTTTCTTTTGTTGCCTCCTGTTACGCCGCCGTTATTCTTATCGGAGCAACCAATTTCATACTTATTTCCAACCTCCTTTGTTTATACAAATGGCAAAAACCTCTAAAACTGTGCCACAAAAAGGAAAGACTTCATCTTCCTCCTCCCGGCCGGTCGATGATAAAACGCCTGTGGAGCCTCGTATCAAGGAGTATATCCCAGGGCCAATTGAACTGACCTCTGACTTCAAAGTCGATAGACCTTCCTCAGTTCCGTGATGTTGTGAGCCTATGTCCCGATACATCTGCTCAATATCGGAAGGGGATCTCGAGAGGGTGAAGAAGGACTACAATTGGGAAAACAAGGAAGTGGTGGTTCCTTCCCCTGATGAGGGCATCACCACCTGCGTGAAAGGGTACTTGAGTGTGTATACCTACACTTTCAAACTGGGTCCTGTAGACCCGGTCATACTCGATTTCTGCCGCCAGTATCGAGTAACCCTCGTCCAAATCTATCCCTCATTCTGGCGCATTGTCAACCTGATCAGTTTCTTTTCGAGCAAGGTCAAGGGAATGACTTTAACCCTCGACCATATGATAAGGCTATACATCCCTCGTCTTTATCGAGGTGGGTTGATAAAGCTGCAACGTCGGACCACAAAGACGTTGTTCACAAGTATTGATGAAGACAATGACCGAGGATGGGTGGGCCGATTCTTTCAAATCAAAACCTCTGATCTAATTCCAGTTAAGAAAATGCCATTCCCTGATGAATGGAACATGAAACGTAAGTGTAACTTCGATACTGGTACTTTACTGCTTTACTTCCTTTATTCCTTTCCTGACTCAGGTTCTCTTTTCATGATGCAGCTTCTCCTTGGTTCCCCGGTGCGATCCCGGACCTCAAAGACTGGTTTCGACAGCTGGTCTCCACTTCTTCTTATTCCGAACACTGCTAGCGAGATTTGGCCAAAGGCCGATGGGAGGCTAAAAACAACGGTGAGTTCTTCTCGCTTGTATATCGAGGTTTTTCTCGTAATACAACTCTCACTAATTGGTTTATTTATGTGTAGGTCTCGGTGAAAATGTGGCCATGAAGCCACCTCCGCCTGGGGAAGAGGAGGCGTCGAAGCCAAACAAGGAGAGAAAGGGGAGAAAAGCTTCTCCTTCCGATATCCCCAAGCCAAAGAAGAATAAATCTAGAAATCAAAAGTTGAGCCTTCTGCTCCTCGTGTCGATGTAGTTCAACGACTACGAGAGGAATATGAACATGGTGAAGATGATATTGCCCGTTGGTGACCTGAAAGAGAGGAAGTAATGAGGCTTCCAGGAAATTCGAGCCGGCGGAGTTCGAGGCGACCCCATCTCAGACCGAGGACATTTTGGAGGAGGAACAGAGCAAATTCCCCGAGCAATCGGGTGGTGAGGATGCCCCCCGCCGTGATAATCAGTCGGTGGGTGTGCCTGAAGGGTTTAGCCCCGAGGCCCTTCAGAGATAAGACAATGTCCCAAGTGGTTCACTTGGGATAATCAATATTGGTGACTCACCGCTTGGACCTTAATTCTCCGAGGGGAAGTTTCAAGATGCTCGGGCCATGGGTACTCCCGACGTGGGACAGGTCCACGAAAGGAATGACATATTCCGGGACTACTTCACCGGAGTCGATGATGGTCCCGAGCCAGATGCATCGTTCATATTCGATGAGGCTCAGCGGTTTCTAAAGCAAGTAAGTTCAATTTCTTCGTATTTACCCATGTGTTTAGTCCATATTTCTTCAAGCTTGACTCTTTTCTTTGTGTATAGGCCATGGTGCTTCACCGGAAGCATCTTCAAAATCTAGGGCCGAGCTATCCCAATGGGAGATCGAGCTCAAGAAGCTTGTAGAGGAGAGGGATAGCCTCAAACTCCTCTACGTCCAAAAGGAAGAGGAGATAATGATCCTTCGAGTTGAACATACAAGAGCTCACCGAGCTCAGACCGAACTTATTGAACAGGTGACGAAATTTCTTGAGGGCTCATCATGTGTTAATTCTATTTTGGAAACTAATACTTCGATTTTGCAGATTCAGCAGAAGGGCGAGCTGGTGGAGCAGCTTTGAGAGGAGGCCAAAATGAAGGAGGCCGAAACTCTGGGGTGGAGACAACATATGGAGCATCTTACCTCGGAGAAGGATACGCTTCGGGCCCAACTGACTTCAGTCAAGAGCCAGCTCTGAGTTGTGAGGGAGGAAAGCTTGGTCTAAGCCCGAAAGATTGAAGAGCTCACGGCTAAGCAGGCTACCAAGCTTTCTAAGGCTAAGTCTGAGGTAGAGGCGCTTGTGGCCTCTTAACGAGCTGATGTCGAGGCTGCCAATCTTCGGTTATAGGATATCTCCGCTACTGCTGAAATTAGATTATCATGTGTTTTCGATCATGCTAGGAGGCAATCTCGGAGAGAGGCTCTTGAGGAAGTGCACGCTCGTGGCTTCGACCTCTTAGCTGACATCAAAGACGCTAAAGTTTTGGAGGCTGAGGCCGTAACCTTGCTTTCTGATGAAGAGGATTCGGCCAGTGGGTCCAAGAGCAGAGAAGGTGAGGATGAGGATGAGGCCACCGAAGAAGCGGCTCCCGAAGATGTGGTTCCCGAGGATGTGGCTCCCGGGGTAGACTAGGCCTTTAGGATTTTCTTTTCTTGTATCATTTTTTAGTAAGGCCCTGATTGGCCTTCTGTACAAACTATTCGATATAATAGAGAACTTCTCTTAGAATGCCTTCATATACTTCAAGTTTAGATATGCTTTCTGTCTTTATTGAAAATGTTGAAAATTTTTATTGCCGTAATCTTACTAACTTCAGTTCGAAGCTAAAGTAAACCCTTAAATTTTTCGCTTATACGAGGGTAAGTCCCTGAGTTTGGAAATTCATTCGAGACTTTATCTCAGGGGTGGCTTGGTCGAACTCATAGATGAGTTATCCTTAAAACCAAGTTCGAATGGGTCTTGAACCTTAGAATAAATTAAACCTTTAGGTTTTTATCAAATGATAGGTATGTTTCGAGCTCACAGTAATATACCCCTTAGGATCTTTTGACGAATCCTCGGGCTTTATTTGAGCTCGGAATAGCGGAACCCTTGGGTCCGAATCGAGTGAGAACAAAGTCTCGAAATCTAATTGTATTGACCCTTAGGCTCTCTAGATTGGGCCGATTCGGCCTCCAAAAATGGCTATTATTTTTCCTTTTTCGGCTAAAATACTTAGTGAAAATTTCTTTATGCCTTAGCATATGTTTTTTATACCTATTGGGTTTTTCGAGGGTCGAGGATCGGAACCCTATATTTTTTGTGTCTTAACGTGTTTGTGTTAAGATGATTCGATACCCCTTGAGATTTTTTTTCCGATAGCCGATATTATCGAAGACTTTCAATTATTCGACGACTGATTTTATTGAAGCCCTTTTGTATTTGATTTGCCGAGGATACCCTTATTTAACCGATTTTTCAAAGTAATTGAAGGCCTTTCATTTATAAGGGATGTTGGACGCCTCCGAGCCGCGTTATTTTGGTCGTAGCCTCTAATATGGTCGTAGCCTTTAATGTGGTCGTAGCCTTCGGGTATGTATTTTGGACTTATTTCCTGATAACATTTCGAATTAGTCCCCGAGTATGGTAGCCTTGGCCTATATATCAAGGGGTTCCTCTTTGAGGTCTTATGATTTCGAACTTAGATAGCTCGAGTGCTCAGTCCCCGAGTATTCGAAGTATGCGTGTACTTGTCTCTTGAGTCGTTTTTCACAAGTGTTAGTTTTGCACAATAGATCAGAATCATTAGTACACGATTCATATAGTAGAGAATTTACTTCGAAACACGAGATATAAGAGAAAAGAGAATGAGTCTTTGAATAATTTATACATGCGTACATGTTTTTTTGTGGGGACCCCGGCTAATCTATATGGACACGGTTCATTCGGCCGTTTGGCCCATTACAAAATTTTTCCTATCGAGACCCATTGACACGAGGTACATTTATCGAACATATAACATCAGAGGGTGATGCCCCGCGGTATTCGAGGTTGATAGCAAAGAAGCCTTGGATACTGTTTAATTGCCCTTAGGTAGCACATAATTGTTTCCTCGTTAAAACCTTGCCGGAAAAATCCATTTGGGATAAAAATCGATCTAAGGGAAAAAGAGTGCAACATGTACTTTAAAACATGAGGTACTTTAAGAAGTAATATGTTCATTTGGGTCAGTGGTACCGTTGTATTTAGGTATATCGGGCATACAGAACTTCTTTGGGATGGGTTTTGGGGCCGCACTCGGAGGGAATGGATTTTGTAAAAACTTCTTGGAATCCATTCTCTTTAAGATTGGTGGTTCCCCCGGTATCTGGTCAACTCGGGAGTTGTAAGTTTCTACCTTCTTGTCGTTTGCCTCAATTTTCTTTTCTCCCAATTCTATTCTCTTAGTGAGCTCCTTGAGCATCCTCATTATAGGAGGATCAGTTGTCAAAGTGTTATCACCCGATATTTCAGGCACTAGCTCGGTACGGCGAGTAACCTCCTGTTCGACCCGATTTGGTGCCCTGTGCTGATTTTGCAACTGAGCAATGGCATTTTGTTGAGCTTGAAGCATTTCAAATATTACTTGGAGACTGACTCCTTCATCTCCTCTGACCTATGTACCTCGACCGTCAGTTCGACCCTCTCTTCGTAAACTTCCTTCGGGGTCTGTGCCTAAATCCGCATTCAAAGAAACATGTGAACTGACATCAACAGAGTTGACAGGCGGTGCTCCTTCGAGGTCAACCTGTGGCACCTCAATTCCTGGAGCGATAACATTCTCGTTTTCTCTGTGGAGTCCGAGGCCGTTGTCGTCGTGTGAAGCTGTGTTTTGTGAGTTTGACATGATTCAACCTGAAAACAAAATTCTTGACAAGAAACAAGTGTAAAACAGTGTGTCTTACCAGAATTAGCACTGAACAATCACTATTATCCTTTACCCCACGGTGGGCGCCAAACTGTTTTACCTCGAAATACGAGTAATAATTAAACTTGTAATGTGGTTATAAGGATACATGATCTGATTCAACACCAATTGCTAAGTGATGAAGCAAATAAATGAATTAAGCGATTAATATAAATCAAACCAGTGTCGTTGCAAGTTATCAACATCGATTTGGAATAGGCTCGATATCAAGCGTTAAGAACAGTAAGAACAATAAGAACAGTGGTAAAATGTAAGCAAGTAAAAGAGCAGCGTATTGTTATTTCTTAGTAAGTGCGTATGCCTACAAGTGAACAGGGTTCCTCTTTATATAGCAGAGGAATCCTAAATAAGGTATAACTCTAATTTCGGAAATAAAATCTATGATTGATGTTAATAATCGTTGACGGTAGGGGTGTACAAACCGAAACGGAAGACCGCACCAAACCGAAAATCAAACCAAACCGATTAAAAAACCCGACTAGGTTTGGTTTGACTTGGTTTAGTATTGAATAAAAAAAAAACCAAACCAAACCGACATATAAATATATAATTTTTATATATATTTTTAAGACTTTATATTGAATTTTCTTTAAAAAAAAATTGAAATATTTGAGATCCTCTCATGTGTTAACTTAGAAAGCGCACATTAACGAAAATTATTTTAGACGATTAAGAAAATAACTATCATATATTACTAAAACAATTCTCCCATTAGAATATTTTAATAGATCATATGTTTGTCAATTTTTCAATATTTACTAAACATATATTAACTTATCAAAACTTTATCTATAACCTTAACAAAGTACGATTTGAACTATATTCATGTAACAAAAAAAAACCCGAAAACCCGAAAAACCCGACAAAATCGAACCAATCCAAACCGATATAATTGGTTTGGTTTGGTTTTAATAAAAACCGAACCAACCCAGTCCATGTACACCCCTAGTTGACGGTTCCGTCACTCCCGAGATTTTCGCCGAGATCTGTGATCGATCGCTGATATCTTGCTATTCCGTTGTTTGATGTCGGTCATATCCGATCTCGATCCTTCAGTCTTCGTGTCTTCGAGCTCGAGCTCGCTCCACTATGAACTTAATTTTGAGGCACACCTTCGAGCCCATAAAATCAGTCATCCTCGATTTTAGCCGTAACAACTCACTTAATTTTGTAACGCTCATACAGATTCTAAAGGGATGCATAAACTTTAATTGTAAAATATTTATTTGTATATTTCTTCCTAAAAGTGGAAATATGATGTAGAAATGACGCCAGTTAGCCGCTTGTACCATCCCTATTTAAAATATATTGAGTTTGAATTTAGAAATTTCATACTCGCAATTTTCAACTACAAACCCGGCTACATATCTGAAGTTTATTTTGAGATGATTAGACCTCAAAAGTTTTATAAATTTTGACTATTCTTTAAACGGGTATTTTGTGAACTTCGCCCAAATATGAGGCCAATAGTGTTGATTGAAGACCAATAAAAAATTAACTTCAAAACAAGCCAAAAGAAGTGGTTGTCACAATATATAGAGCTTGAGAATTAAGAGCCACTTTCGTTGTTTGTTCAGCCAACAGTTACGAGGCCAAGAGGTGAGGATAATTTACTCAATTTTACTTTATTATACCCGAGTTATTAAATTATTTACTATAATGAAAATTTTATTGCAGAAAAGAATATTATACATACGTTATTTATACCTTGAAGAAGGTTTATATCATGTTCCTATGCTATGTCACCTAACATGCAATACTTCTAGTAATTTACAAAACACTTAGTGTCAAAATTGAAATTAATATCTCATTACTTTGGGCAAAAAGTTTGACGGTGTACAGTTCCATGTTGATGATAAATTATTAGTAATAAGTAGTAACGACTTATTATATGCTAATGTTTTATCATAAGATTGATCCAGAGGGTCAGGAAAACCAGTGGCGAAGCCACGTGATTATAAGGGTGGACAATTGATAATCCTTCGTTGAAAAAGTATGTTGTTATATAGGTAAAATATTACTTTCTCCTTTTCAATTTATATGAACATGTTTGAATGGGTACAGAATCTACGAAAAAATGAACACTTTTGGAATTTGTGGTCCTACACAAGTCAAAAAGAGTCTCAGAGTATTTGTGGTTATAAAAACTTATCATTAAGGGTAGAATTATAAGTTTAAACTAAATTGTTACCAAATTTAGAAATGGGTCATTCGTTTTGGAACGGACCAAAAAGAAATTAGGTTCATATAAACTAGAACAGAGGGAGTATGTTTTAGAGGTATATAACACATTGAACACTCTTTATCGAGATTTTTTTTTCACTTTTTTAAATTTGAATACCCTCAGTAAAATTCTTAGCTTCACCGATGATGAAAATAAAATACCTTGTTATAACTTTACATTATTATTATTACTATTATTATTATTATTATTATTATAATAATAATTATTATTATTATTATTATTATTATTATTATTTTGGTTAAAGATAATTTTACATTTTTGGTGACACTCTAATTACAGAAAGAATATAAAATAATGACCAGAAAAAAAACTCAAAAGAGAAAAGAATAGATTACGAATGGAAAACTTTGCATGAATCCATGTGAACGCATAACGAGATTATGGTTAATTAAAGAACGGAGAAGGGCTGAAAAAATACCCTTGTAATATCACAAATGATTTAATATTGAGCTCCGTCCACCTATATATACTGAATCACGCTCAACATTAAAAGAAAAAAACACAACTAATTAAGCAATTGTTCGTTCTCTCAAACCATCGTCGAAAATTGCCTCCTCCTAAAACACATTATTCTATTAATTTATCTCTGCTCACCATCTACAATATACAAAACCAATCTTCAAGTGACATATGAGGTAAATTTATTTCTTTTTTCTATTATTTATTTTCAACAAATTTTTTTAGATTGAACTTTATTTTTTATAATTCTTGTCATTTTTTCTATTTCTCGATTGCACTTGAACCAATGCTATTATTGATTTATTGATATGATCGAAAGGATAAAATCATTTGCCCTGAATGTATTGAGAATCAAGTTAGTTACGAAAGAGAGAATGTACATAGAGCACACGTGATAGGTCGTTAGTTTGTTAAATACTGTGTATGTGTGCAATAGTGCTCAATGAAAATTAGATGAATTTCATTTCTTCCTTTCTTCTTCTTCTTCTTCTTCTTCTTCTTCTTCTTCTTCTTCTTCTTCTTCTTCTTCTTCTTCTTCTTCTTCTTCTTCTTCTTCTCCTTCTCTGAATTCTCTAGAATTTAGGGTTCTAAGCTCACATGCAATCTAGATTCTATCATGGTATCAGAGCAGATTGTTGTAATCGAGATGAAATTCTACAAGATCTGAACATCGAACACTGATTAGAAGCTTCGATTCAGTCAGCCATGGTGGAAACAGGAAGTCTTCCAATTGATCACAGTCATCCTTTATTTTTAGCAGCTATAGATGCCAGGAGTTGCGTTGCACGATATTAAGCTCACTGGACCTGAAAATTATGGTTTATGGAGTAGATCAATGTGGATGGCACTTTTGGTGAAGAACAAGCTAGGTTTCATAGAAGGAACTTGCTTGAAAAGCTCTTACAATGGAGAATTGGCGAATCAATGGGAAAGGTGTAACGCGGTTGTTCTTTCATGGATAGGACGAACCGTATCTGCAGAATTACAACCTAGCATTATTTATGCTTCGAATTCAGTTTGGAACGAGTTCAAGGAGAGGTTTGACAAATCTAATCTTACTCGTTTTTACCTTATATGGATACAAATTGGATTGTTAAAGCAGGGTACTGATTCTGTAACATCATATTATACAAAAATGAAAGATCTCTGGGATGAAATTGACCTACTAGTTTCAGCACTTGGTTGTGATTGTGAAGAAACTAGGCCTTTCATTGAGAAATTTAAGAATTTGTGTTTGTTACAATTTCTAGTTGGACTTAATGAAAGCTATAGTCAAGTGAGAAGTCAGATATTGCTTAAGACACCAGTATTGACTGTAAATCAGGCCTATGCCTCGGTCATTCAAGAAGAAAGTCGACGTGAACTAAGTGTGTTAGAGGTAAATAGGGAACCTTTAACTATGATGGCAGGACAGAATCAAGGATATAAGGCTAAGAAGATTGGGATTGCCTGTGAACACTGTGGATATAAAGGGCACATGAAGGAAAATTGCTACAAAATCATAGGATACCCTCCTGACTTCAAGAGCAAGAAGAAACAATAAGGACAAGGAAATAGAACATATGCTAACATTCAAGGCCAACAGATGGGACAATTGTTCACTGAAAGCCAATACAAACAGATACCGGAGCTTCTAAATAAGACACCTGCAGGTGATTGTCATACACTAATGGCAGGTATAACCACATTGTTGTCTGATGCATCTTTATGTGAGTGGGTAATAGATACATGAGCTTCTTACCATATTACTTGTCATAAGGAAATTTTATCTAACTTAGAGAACATTGAGCAACACAGGAATCACAAAGTGCAGGTTCCAACAGGTAGCAAATGTCCAATAACATACAAAGGAAGTGCTTCTATACTACAGGGATATGAACTAAAGGATGTATTATATGTTCCAGATTTTAAGTTCAATCTATTGCCAGCGTCCAAGTTGACCATGGAATTGTTGTTTTGTGCTCTATTCTTCCTTGATTTTTGTGTATTGCAGGGCCTTTACAATGGGAAGGTGATGGGGATTGGTAGAGAAAATTGTGGACTTTATATACTCAAATGGAAATACAAGCCTGTAGCAGCATTGGTTACCAAGGATATTGATGAGTGCAGTCTTTGGCATATGAGATTAGGACATCCATCAATAATGGCAATGAAGCACATTTCTGTCTTGAAGAATAAAGTAATGGATGGTTTGCAGCACAACTGTGAGATCTGTCTTTTAGCTAAGTAGAGAAGATTGAAATTTTCTCTTAGTAGTAGCAAGACTGAGTGTATTTTTCAGCTTATTCATCTTGATGTTTGGGGTCCTCACAAGCTGGCCCACATATGATAGGAAACATTATTTTCTTACAATTGTGGATGACTTTAGTAGATATACCTGGGTATGTTTGTTGCAGTCTAAGTGTAAAGTTGTAACAGTGTTGAAAGACTTTCTTATAATTGTAAAGACTCAATTTGACATGAATGTGAAAGTATTGAGGCCTAATAATGGAAGAGAGCTTTTTAATTCTAATTGTGATACATTGTTGGCATCCTTAGGCATTATGCATCAAAGCAGTTGCCTATACACACCCCAACAGAATGGGGTGGTGGAGAGGAAACACAGACATAATACTTGAAGTAGCTAGAGCATTACAATTTCAAAGTTGTGTTCCAAGTAGATTTTGGGGAGATTGCATCAAAACAGTTATTTATTTGATCAATAAGTGGCCTACATCCCTACTACAAGGAAAATCTCCTTATAAAGTTTTGTACAAGAAGGCACCTGTTATTGATCACTTAAAGGTGTTTGGTTGTTTATGTTTCTCTAGCAACTTACCAAAGGGAGACAAGTTTTCAAAGAGAGCAAGAAGGTCTGTCCTCATAGGGTACTCAGAAGTTCAAAAAGGGTACAAATTATTTGACTTAGATTCTAAAACTGTCTTTGTAAGTAGGGATGTCAGTTTTAGAGAACATGTCTTTCCTTTTAAAGAATGTGTGACCATTCCACATGATCATTTTCCTAAACCAACTACTATACCACCACATATTGATTCCTCATTACCTACATCCACAGACCCCCACATTCCACCTACAAATAATGTTTCAATCATAGAAAACACTACTATACCTATTCCAGAAATCCCACAGATTGACCATGCAGTCCAAAGCACAGAATCAGTAGAAGTTGAGCATAGTGAGCAAGATACCTCAACTGACTTAGATCCACATACTGAGCCAGAACTCAATATGAGTTCTGACAACAACATACTTGATCCCAAAAATGATCAAGAGCTTAGGAAGACTACTAGGACTTCCAAACCTCCAGTTTGGTTGAAAGACTATCAAACTACCAAGAAGTTCTCTGGGCAGTGTTTATACCCTTTGACTGACACCCTTACTTATGCTAATCTTACAACAGGATATCAAGCTTACTTGCAGGCTTTTTCAGCTGAAGTTGAACCTACCAATTATCAGCAGGCTTCCACTGATAGCAAATGGGTAACAGCTATGCAAGAGAAAATCCAAGCTCTTGAAGATAATCATACTTGGGAGATAGTGGACTTACCAGCAGGGAAGCAAGCTATTGGATCAAAATGGGTATACAAGATTAAGTACAAAGCTAATGGTGAAGTGGACAGATACAAGGCAAGACTGGTTGTTAAAGGTTATAATCAAAAGGAAGGGCTAGACTACCATGACACATTCTCACCTGTGGCAAAGATGGTTACAGTCAGGACCATTATCAACATAGCAGCTGCCAGAGGTTGGGCTTTATCTCAAATGGATGTTAGCAATGATTTTATACAGGGAGATCTCTATGAAGAGTTTTATATGCATTTGCCTCAGGGATTTCATAAACAGGGGGAGTTGAAAGTGTGTAGGCTTATGAAATCCCTATATGGTCTTAAACAAGCATCTAGACAATGGAACATAAAACTCATTGATGCATTTGTTCAGAGTGGTTACAAACAAAGTCCTTTTGATCATTCCTTATTCATAAAGCAGCAAGGAGGGGAAATAGTCATTATACTAGTGTATGTGGATGATTTAATGATCACTGGGAGCTCCTCAAACTTAGTCAATGAGGCTAAAACAATTTTGCATAGTAAGTTCGAAGTTAAGGACTTAGGCAAGCTCAGATACTTTCTGGGAATTGAGGTTTCAAGGTCGAAGAAAGGAATCTTGCTCAATCAAAGAAAGTATGCATTGGAATTAATTTTATAAGTAGACTTAAGTGGTGCAAAGCCAGTAGAAACTCATATAGAGTTGAATCAAAAGTTTACAGCTGTGGAGTATGACACATGTGTTGGGAATACAAGTGACTTAGAGCTCGAAGATAATTCACCTTATCAAAGGCTGATAGGAAGGTTGTTATACCTAGCTATCACTAGGCCTGATATAAGCTTTGTAGTGCAAACTTTAAGCCAATTCATGCAAAGGCCAAAGCAGTCACATATGGAGGCAACATTGAGGATAGTGAGGTATGTCAAGGAAACACCATGCATGGGATTGTTAATGGAAGCAGGACCAATTGAACATCTCACTGCCTACTGTGATTCAGACTGGGCATCATGCCTTAATATAAGAAAATTTGTGACAGTATATATTGTGAAGTTAGGTAATTCTTTGATGTCATGAAAATCAAAGAAGCAGCCTACTATAAGCAGGAGTTCAGCAGAAGCTGAATACAGAAGCATGGTTGTTGCAACTGTAGGGATTACATGGTTAACAAGATTGCTAGACGATTTGAGGGTCAAGGTATCTAGACCTGTTACACTGTTCTGTGACAATAAGGTTGCAATACAAATAGCTGAGAATCCAACATTTCATGAACGTACAAAGCATATCGAGATGGACTTTCACTTTGTTAGAGAGAAGATTAAGTCAGGCCTCATTACTCCAAGCCATGTCTCCAACTAGCAGATCTTCTAATAAAAGGACTCACGGCTGCACAATAGTCCTTCTTAGTGTCCAAGTTTGGTGTGTTAGACATCTTCCACCCTCCATCTTGAGGGGGAGTATTGAGAATCAAGTTAGTTACAAAAAAGGGTATTTTAGTCAATGTACATAAAGCACATGTGAGAGGCACGTGATAGGTCGTTAGTTTATTAAATACTGTGTATGTGTGCAACAGTGCTCAATGAAAATTAGATGAATTTAATTTCTTCCTTTTTCTTCTTCTTCTTCTTCCTCTTCTTCTCTGAATTCTCTAGAATTTAGGATTCTACGCTCACATGCAATCTAGATTCTATCAGAATGATCATGCTATTTTTGCTTAATTGGTGTTACAATCGTTCTACCAGGTTATTTGTATGTGTTACACTATCATAAAGTATTTATAAAAAAAATTAGTGATTCAGATATCTTATATTTACCATGAGATTTTCTTTTCATGTGTTTGATTTGTGCCTGATGGCAAATGTTGTATTTGTGCTTTTGTAGATAGGTTTTGGTTATGACAAAGCACTGAAGAAGTATCAGGTAAGATATACGTTCATATCATATGTTTGTATCTGATAACATCAAAATTAGTCTTATTACACATTACACCTACCTAAGTAAATGTAGGTATTCAACTTCACAGGAAATGTTAATTAAGTGAGAAACGATCATATTCAATAATATGTTTGTACTAGCTTATCACACCAAAATTAATCTCAATATAAATTATGAACACCTAAGTAAGTATCGTTGTTCAGTATCATAGGAAATGCTAGGTAATATACTATCATATTGTGTATTTATACCTAAGATTGCACATCACGCCTACTAAGTGAATATGTTCTTTGGATTTGATCAAACAACTCGGTTGATTAATCCCCCTTTATGTGTTAATCCATCTCACACATACTTTAATATTATTTATATCATTATCATTCTAAAATAAAAGTGGGAAACTAAAAAGTTAAAAGTTATATTACTAAACTGCCCTTCTAAATAACCTAAATAAATTATTTATAAAATTAAGAAAATGTAACGACCCGGTCGGTCGTTACGTAGAATCTGCATTATTATTTACTGTTATTGCCTCATCATAGCTTGGTTAAACAGTTCTTCATGTGATAGAATTGTTAGGTTCGGAATCAGAATAATTATAATGAGAATTTAGTCACTTAGTCTTTAAAAATAGCCTTATAGTTGGAAAAGTCAACCGAGAGTTGACTTATTGGTAAACGACCTCGAAATGTGGATTTTATGGCTCGGATAGCTTCGTTAGGTGATTTGGGACTTAGGAGTGTGTTCGGAATATTTTTGTGAAGACCAGTGTAGAATTAGGCTTGAATTGGCGAAAGTTAGTTTTTGGTGTTTTCCGGTCGGTAGTGGAAAATAGGCTATCGGGGTCGAAATGGAATTCCGACATTTGGAACAGGTTCCTAATGTCATTTGGATATGTTTGCAAATTTTCAGGTCAATCGGAGTTATTTTGGATAGTTTCGGCATCGTTGGTGGATTTTAGAAATTTTAAAGTTCTTAGGTTTGAATCCGACGTGATTTTGGTGTTTAGATGTTAATTTTGGTGTTTCGAGAATGAAACTAAGTTTGAACGATCATTTATGATGTGCTGGTAAATTTGGTTGGGGTCCCGAGGGACTCGGGATGGATTTCGGATGGTTAACGAGCATTTTTTGCCTTAGAAAGTCTGTTGTTTCTGGTGTTAACACAACAGTGATTTGTTCATCGCGATCGCATGGCAATAGCTGCGATCGCGTAGAGTAAAAGTCGAGGCAGGTGAAGTTGTTCTACGCGATCGCGTAAGTGTGTCTGCGATCGCATAGCTTGGCAGGCTAGAGCAGTGCGGTCGCGTGGATCTTCATGCAAACGCGTAGAGTATAGGCGCATGGGGAGTGAGTTCATTTATTCTACGCGATCGCGTGGATAAGTTTGCGATCGCGTGGGTTGAGGTCCTGTTGAATCACTATCGCGTGTGAATGTCTGCGATCACGTAGGGTCTTTTGAGGGTCTGTGGAATTTGTTCTTCGCAATCGCGTGGGAACTCCCGTGATCGCAGTGAAGTAATAACTGGACAGTATATATTAAAACCCTCCGCGACCTTCCCACTTTTCCACCATTTTTGAACGGGAATAAATCTTTTGGAGCAATTTTGAAGAGGAAAATTATTGTTTTTCATGAGGTAAGGATTTTGGTCCCTAATACTCGATTATATGTGATTAAGGAACATAATATCAGTGTTTAATTCATGAAAATCAGTAGAAAAAAATGGGATTAAGGCTTGAAATTTTGAGACCTTTAGGGGTCGATTTGAGGGGTCAAACGAACTCCGATTTTAGCGTTATTTATATGTACGGACTCATGAGATGATGAAGAACATTTTGGTATAAAATTTTTCGAGTTCTGAGACGTGAGCCGGGGAGTTGAGTTTTGGCTAATTTCGGGTTTTGTGCTAAAATTGGTAGTTTTCAATTGGAATTCGTTCCCTTAGCATAATTTGATGATAAAAATCTGATCTTGGTAGATTTTGAGCACTCGGAAGTTGATTCGAGAGGCAAGCGGGTTGTAGAGTAGCTTTTCGGGCTAGTTTGAGGTAAGTAATGTCTTTAAATCCTGTCATGAGGGCATGAAACCCCGGACTTTGCATCCTTTCACGGATTTTGGAATGCAGAGATTGAAAATTTGGAAATATATTCCTTTTTAGGAAACTATTGAGTTGCGAACCTGATTTTAAAGTCTATACTTAATAGTATTGATATAATTTGGGTTGCAAGCCATGTTTGGGGCCTAGTGCCGATCTGTTTACTCCTTGGGGGCTGTTTTACTATTTTTCCTCACTTGATATGTTATGATTTTCACTCAGTCTTTTCTTGATAATTGTTTTGACACTCAGAGTATTTTGCTATTATTTCTTGAAAAATAAAATATTATTTTGGGTCGAGAACCCGGTATAATGATAGCCCAAGTGGCATGTTGAGTGTCTGACTGAGTGAGGCTGCGGGCCATTATTGTGAGGATGTTATGATACGAGAGAGGTCGAGGACCAATATTGTGAGTGATTTATGCCATGATGTGGCGAGCCGAGGGCCAATATTGTGAGTGATTTATGTCATGATGTGGCTTGTTATAGCGCTTGGGCTGTAGGAGCCCCTCCGGAGTTTGTACTCCCCTAGTGAGTGTAAGTACCTACTGAGTGTGAGTGATGCACGCGGGGTTGATACTGAGTGACTGTGAGGTTGCATGTTGGGTTAATACTGAGTGACTGTGAGGTTTCCTGCTGGGCTGATACTGAGTGATGGTGAGGTGCTGAGGGAAATTGTTACGAGAGATGATTATGGCCCGAGGGGTAGATTTATGATGATTTTACTGAGTTTTTAACTGTGACTCACTTCGTTTTCCAAACTGATTTTATTGAGATTTTTACTGAGATATATTGAAATCATACTTGTTTCAAAGGATTTTCTGGAAATTTGGTTTTTGAACTCATGTATTTGATGAATACTTTATGGTGACTTGGTGTTTTACTGTTTTTGTGAACTGGTGTATCTGTGTTGTGTGTTTCGTATTTCTCAGACTGTGATTTATTTTCATTACTACTAAGTTGGCGTACTCATCATTACTCCCTGTGCCTCTGTGCACAGATCCAGGTACCGGTTCGGAGCAGTAGCTGTCTTCGTTCGCTTTCAGCAGATTCACGGGATTTCAAGGTAGTTGTCCAGTGTCCGCAGTTTCTCCATTTCCCTTCCTTTATTAGCAGTATTTATTTTATAGACATTGATTAAGACCTTAGCAGAGTTAGTTTTATTTCTTAGATGCTCGTGACCATGTTGACTCCAGTCTTGGGAGAGTTGTTTAGACTGTTAGATTTTTATTGGGGCGTAAAGACTTAAAGAAATTATTTTATGCTTTGTTGTTGCTTGTTATTGATTATTAAAACATTATAATAGAATGTATGGGTAGTTATGTGATGGTTAGCTAGCCTAGTTCCACGATATGCGCCATCACAACCTGTTAGAATTTGGGGGTGACAGAAAATTAAATAACTAACGCTACAAACAACCCCCAAACCAGTGCTTCATACCACTTCATTAATAGTCACAACCATTCAAATTACAAAGCTAAAAGTAATATATCATCATTTCTCAAATCTAAAGAAATAAATTGTTACTTCACAAAGTTAAATAAGCTAATCGTGACTTTTCATTTTTTGATATTTTTCTACTAAATGTTCATAAAATAATTTATTTCATAACGCCAAAATACCAGCAAAAACAATGTAACATATTTGTGTTGGTAACACCAACATTCTAGCAACAATAACACATGAACCATATGCGTTAAGATATCTGGTAAGTATGGAAAAAAAAACTCTTTTTTTTTTTAAATTCATCTTTGACATGGAGTTTTTGTTTTACCTCTTATGCGTCATGCGTGCTATTTTTATGTTTTGTTGGATAGTTTTAAAGTTATTTGTAGCTTACAAAAATACAAGGATTCAAAATCTTATTTTGTTTGCATGTCAATAAAATTGTATTATTTTTCATTATCGATTACTTTTCATGTGCGACAAATAAGTGAATGTTCATTACCTAGTACCCACTGAAGTATAATTTTGGTTTTTCTTTCCTTTCATATGTTGGTTCTGTTTACAATTCATATATTACTACCATAAAAGGTTTCTGATTTAGTTTCTTTTCTTTTAATATCTATTTTAGATATTAAAAAAGAGAGATAAGCTTGATCTTTGTGTAGTGTTTTCCATTCATTTGTTCACATGAAAGAAGGAGAGGTCTAAATTATTATTTGGTATAAAATATGTCTAGGAATGAGAATATAAAACTAAAAAAGTTAAGCAAAGAGTTACAAATTTTTAAAAGATATATGTCCAACTCTCATACTTTTTCAGGAGTGACGACAAAATCAAGCACATTGATAGTACGTAGTATATCCGTCAGATTATTTTTATCGTAGCAGCGTTTTAGTCATTAATTATTATTCATTTTGTTCGATTTATATGATATTTTTTGCTTTTCGAAATTCAAACTTCTTAATTTTGACCATATATTTGGACATAAATTTTTTTAGTTTTTTCAAAATAAAAATTACATATATGAAAATTACGTAAAAATAATACTATAATCATAATTATTAATAATTAAAAATATCAAAATAAAAGAATAATTTATTTGACTCTCGGAATCCAAACACCTTCACATAAATTTTGGACGGAAGGAACATAAAGCTCAAGAACATGTCTATAGTTGGACGGCATCTAGGAATGGAGTCTTTGGTTGCATCTAGGGATGGAGTATTCAATAATCCTTAATTAAGAAAATCACAAAAAAATAATAAGATATATAATTAAAGAGTAAATTGATTAGCAAGCTATCATATTATTTTTCTATAGATTATTTTACTTTCGTTCGCCTAGAAAAAAAATAACTTCCCTCAGTTAGCTGACTCTATTTGTGTATTTAAGAATAAAAGAAAAATTGATGTCCAAACAAAATAAAAAGAAAACTTATAAATCATAAAACGGTTAACTATAATTTAAGTTTTTAATATAATATTGACTGAAATGACAATTGACTTCTAAGATAGAGTTTCTTTCTTCGTTGAGTTGGCTAAATAGAATCGACAATCATTATATTTGTACTTAAACTTTTGTCTTCACTTTTTATACAATGGATCAAACACAAATTTTAATATAATATTTATATTATTTAAAGTTTTACACTTATAAAGACAGAATACACACGCGCAACGCACATGCTGAGAGACCAGTATCTTAAAAAGTGGTAAAAATCATACCTCGAACCAGGGTTAAAAACCAGTTACCCTTCTTGAAAGATTTGATGCGGAAGACAAAGAACAATATTGGAGGAAAAACTCTTGCTCTTCTCAT
>MDKI01051143.1:0-14598 GCA_005239505.1 Nicotiana paniculata
GCCAAAAAATAACACAAAATGAACCGGATAAATTTAACACAGTAGTTTCGCAAAAAAAATAACGAAAAACGAAATAGAACACATACAAATTAAAAAATATGCATTATTATTAAAGTTTCAACATATAATAAAATGAAATACCTCGAATAAATTGAAATTTTGACTCCGAAAATGTGTATCAACAACAATACGATGCTCTACTTGAAAGTGGGACCAAAACTCTTCAATTTTTATGTGACGGGGGGGCCCAAAATTTTTTTTTTATTTTAAAAATGGGCAGAAATCGGGGGTGGGGGACCAAATGAAGAAGAGGGATATTAAAAAATGGGGGAAGAAGAGGATGGGTCGTTCTTGAAGACGACAGCGGCTTTACCAAGAAAATAGGTATAACGCCACATACTATGGTGTTATACCTGTGTCTGATTGATTCAGAAGGTATAACGCCATATTATATGGCGCTATACACTAACGGCACAGTTACCGTTAGTGTATAGCGCCATATACTATGGTGTTATACATAGATCCGTTCTATGTTTTTTTTTGAACTTATTTTAGTTCTATTTGTCCAAATAGAACCTACTTAGGTTCCGGACTCCTCCCATGTCCATCCTGAGCTTGGCTACGTTTGTACCTGTTTCTTTGGTGACTTCCCTGATTTTGTCCACCTGTTCTTTCATTGCAATGAGCAGGATTTTTACCTCATTTAGATTTTGCTGAATCTGCTGTAGGTTGTTAGTGACAGTCGACTAAGGCTATATTGGTTCAGTAGATGCTTCAACCTGTACTGGATCACTTTCAACTTTGTCATGCCTGGCCCTAAGGTGTAACTCATCATAGAAAAGGTTGTCTTATCATAGGTACTAGTAATGTGCTTGGGCGAGAAGGTGCCAAATCAACCTTCATGACTTTAAGAATATGCGAGATGAGCAAACCATATGGTAGACAAGCAACATAAGAGGATATATCACTGATACTTTCAAGCATATACTAACGAATCCACACAAACCAGTCAAGCCTTTTATTATTCACAAGACAGTAAAGAACAAGAATATCTCTAGTACTGTCACGGCCCAATTTCCCCTCCGTTAGGTATCATGACGGCACCTAGTATACACTACACTAATACACTACACCTGAATATCAACCATAATATTAAAAACAATTGAATGCTTCTGAAATGAAATCTCTATACACTACACCTTTTCCCAAAACCCGATATTACAAGTCATAAACTCTACATAATTGTTTACTATAACTCCTAAATACAACTGTTCGGAAATAAATACAACAGTGTATGACCAAAATAAGACGGTGACTCTAAAATCGAGAATGTTGTAGCAGGTTTTACCTTGAGTCTCCACAACAGCAACCGCGTTGCTAGCTATCGATCAAACGTCTACGCAAAACCCTAGAATCTGCACAAAAATGTGCAGAAGTGTAGTATGAGCACACCACAGCAGTGCCCAGTAAGTATCAAGACTAACCTCGGTGAAGTAGTGATGAGGACTAGTCAAGACACCCACTGGTCTAACGAACTGAACAAGTAGAAATATAGGAAAAATGGAATATGATGCTTACATAAAAGACTTCGCGATATGACTGACAATACAGTAAATTCAATAAGGTAAGGAACAACAAGTGTCAACGGAAAACCATGAAATAACACAAGAGAGTAAATGGAACACAAGCTAAATTCGGAATTTTGTATACAACAAGACAAGTAATAACTCAGTAAATTTCAACTACTTTTACGTCAAGTTCTTAGTTAACTCCAAGAGGTACCGAACTTCAGACAAATCACAATTCACGGGTCCCAATATCTGGACCCTAACATTTGGAATCTTGTGCCCTCATTTCAGCTAATGACTGCATGGACGACTCATGTGCCAATTGTAGTCATTCCCACATATAAGGCAAGTACAACAAGGGTATCTATACTCAACAATAACAAGGAAGCCCCTTAATCCGATAAGAGTGCTTAGCTATGTGAATGCTTATGCAGGTGTCCTAACATAATTCAACCAACTAATAAGCATAAGGAAAGGAAAGTGCAACACGTACACTATTTTTCTCACAATTTTCACAAGAATAAGTGCACCAAGTAAGTGTACCATTACACAATGTCTACAACAAGAAATGCCCCAAGACAACACAAGTATCACAAACAATCCCTGACACAGCCTACCTTGTATCGCCACGTGTGCAATAGTAAAGTGATTGCCCGCCTTGTCTCACCACACGCGCACAATAATGTTCCCACCTTGTCTCGCCACATGCACAACCCACATATACATATCCCGCCTTGTCACGCCGCATGTGCAATAACAATAGAAAACACGGCACGGCATAAACCTCGTGCAAATCCTCATATCAACAACCGCACGGTAGAAACCTCGTGCATCACAATAACCACAACCACACGGCAGAAACATCGTGCATCACCACAACAAGTACAACAACAACAATGACAATAATACAAGATACGGTAAATACATCGACTCAAGAACCATCGATCAAAAGAAAGGAAAGGCTATTTCACAAGGAATAAGCACAATAAAGAAGGCTAGGCATAATAAGAACAGCTGGATAAGGAAGAAAAATAGCATGTAAAAGTCATACCCAAGTGCACGGTTCAACAACAAGAAACTAACACGAATCTGATAACTCTATGTAAGGGCAAGTCAACTAAGGTATAGGATATCTAAAAGGTTGATCTGTTACAAGGATATTCAACGATTTCACTTAAGGACAAGCAACTTGAAGATAACCATAACCTCAATTAAGACCAAACAATTACAGGATGAATGATGATAATTACAAAGAGAGATAAGCAGTTACAAAGATATAGTGTGACACTAAAAGGGATAAAATCTTCAGTTAAGTCAATTAGGAGTCAAATAGGCAGTAAGAGTGAATCCAAAAGCAACAAATTCTAATTTAACCAGGTAGAGATGAAACTAGTAATTAGGAACTCAGTCATATCAAGAACAAATTCATACTCGGTGAATGTAAGGACCTAAGATCCCTAAAACGCTAACATTCCAAAAATAAGTCCGAGCACACACTCGTCACCTCGTGTACACGGATTACAATCAACATAGAAGACTCAAATCCTAAGGGGTAGTTCCCCCACTCAAAGTTAGGCAAGATACTTACATCAAAGACGACAAATCGGTAATCTAAAATGAACTTCTCGGGTGAAAAGACCTCCGGACGGCTTAAATCCAACTAAAATAACTTCAAAGAACAAATAAAACTTATAAGAAACTATTCCGAATCATAAAGTTTCAATCTTTACAAAAATCTAAAATCGATCCAAAAGTCGACCCCCAGGCCCGTACCTCGAAACCTGAAAAATTTTACAAAACCCGAACACCTATTCCAATACGAGTCCAACCATACTAATTTCATCAAGTTTCGATACCGAATCGATGTTCAAACCCAATTATTCTCTTTAGAAAATTTTTTGATAAAAACCCCCAATTCTCCAATCAAAACATGGATTAATTCAAAAAAAGAACTTCTGTAATCATACTAAAATAAAAAAAATTATACTTGGATACTGACCCCCATGAAAAGATGAGAAGAACGCCGCAAAAATCACCTCAATAGGAGCTCTAGAACCCAAGATATGCTCAAAATACCAAAATGACGTGGTCTGATTTTTTATATTCGGGGATTTTCGCTTTTGCGACAAAAATATCCACACTTGTGCATTTCCAGCTGTCATTTCCACTTTTGCGGACCATTTTTCGCACCTGCGACTCCTCAGATGCGGACCCAACTTCGCATCTGCGAAACACCAGCACCAGCTCTCTTCTCCGACAGTAAAATGAGCATAACTTCCTCATACGATGTCCAAATTCGACGATTCTTTTTGCTATAGCTCCGTAATTACGATAAGGATATGATTATTCAATAAAAATAGAAGTTGGAGCTTATTTTCTTATTTTGGTATCATTTCTTCTTGAAGAAACAACGCCATACATCAAAAACGAGCGCAACACAACCCAAACCTATCTGAAACTCACCCGAGCCCCTCGGGACCCCGTCCGAACATACCAATAAGTTCAATAACTTAACACGGACCCGCTCGAGGCCTCAAACCACTTCAAAAAATGACGAAACTAAATCACACCATGAATTGAACTTATGACTTCCAAATCTTCCAACTTCTAAAACTCGAGCTGAAACCTATCAAACCAACCAGGAATGACGTCAAATTTTGCACGCAAGTCTAAATTGACATAACGGAGTTGTTTCAACTCTCGTAATCGCATTCCGACCCCGGTATCACAAAATTTAACTATTGGTCAAACCTCTCCACCTCAACTTTTCCAACTTTCACCGAAATGCTTCAAATCACCCTACAGACCTCCAAATCCAATTCTGGACTCACGCCTAAGTCCAAAATCACCATACAAAGCTGTTGACATCATCTAAAACCAGTCGTTTACACAAAGTTCAAATTTCGGACAACTCTTACCGCTTAAGCTTCCAAAACTTGAATCCTTCTTCCGATTTGGCTCCGAATCATCTGGTAAGTGAATTCAACCACTCATGCAGGTCGATATACATAATATGAAGTTTCTCAAGGCCTTATACCGCCGAATGGAACTTAAATTCTCAAAACGACCGGTCAGGTCGTTACATCCTCCCCCTTTTAAACAAACGTTTTTCCTTGAACGTGTCAAGATTTGCCTCGAAGTCCTCAAATCACTGGATGCACACTTACAATATACACTCGTGGGTGATCCCACGTCACCCCAATATACATAAGCCTGACGACACCATATCTACTGCAATTTAGCCTTTCTACCATCACCGACAAGCCTCATACCCCAAATTCTCACCTTCTATTCATTTACAAAAGACATGATTCTAAATCCATATTCGGTATTAGTATCAACCAACTGCATCAACTCATGTCTACACCCACAAGGTACGACCACACAACATAACACACCACACATAGGCCCTTAATAACACTTTTGATCATAATAGTTGCCCGTAAGCAAAACCAACACCGGCAATTAGCCTCATATCCAATAGGAACCCATTTTAAACCTCCACAACACTGATGATGATGCAAGAACCACGAAGACCTTATAACTATACACCTGAATCAACAAGTCATAACTAACACCACTGGGAACACACCATGCAAGCAAAAACTCAAGAACCAAAGAACGAAAATGACTAGATATGAAAAGAGAAACACATAAAGGAACTATCAAACAAGCCCGACAGGCACAACTCTCTAGCAGTACTAACCTACAAACAATATAACAAGGAAAGAATTAAAGCATATGAACAATTCACAAGGATCCCATCCTGATATAACTTCTATCGCGGTACACAGCCTGGTTAGAACACATCAAATCACATGAAATCACGAGGGTCTCACCCTCACTCTAAATCACATGTCAAATATACATCCTACTAATCGAACTCTTCCACTAACCTAGTTCTGCCAATAAAATCACAACACTTACTGAACTCTCACCCCGTAGAGTACCAAATCACAGCTCGAAACCAAAATACTCAAAAATCATACCAAACCCACCATGATGAACAACAAGGACTCACTTCTAGTCTCACCACTCTCAATGATGAATAAAAACAATGATAGACACGGGCTACCACTCATAGAATCTCTCAACAGGGGCAAACACATAAACATAGTGCAAATCATGAAACTCACCCATAAATGAAGCAACAAATAAGGGAAATCGCCCCGATAAGCAGAACCAAAATGAAATATGAATGGTGCCCTCTATAACAAATCAAAGCATACATGTATGATAACATCTGGAAAAACGGCCTCTAACCTACTGTATGAAATAGATCATCGGGCTGGGCCTCCCCCTTTTGGGCGTCCCCTACTCGCCTGAATAGTGCGTTGTGACACATCTACCCGGAGTTTGGTACAGGCTCTCACCATCTGGCTGATATTTCCACACTCAAAGCAACCCCTTTGCTGACGTGGTTGTGGAAACTGTGCAGTACGAGTACTCTAAGGCCCATGAGTACCTGAAACACAGTGTGAAGTTGAAAGTGCAAATTGAACGGGTTGACCCACAAAACCTCTACCATGTCGTACCCTGCCTCAAAAATAAGGTCTAGTAGATCTCTCTGGCCTACGAGGCCTCCTCGCCTCTCTGCCCTCTCTCTCTTGACCTCGCTTGTCCTCCCTCTCATAGCCCCGCCTGTCATCTCTCTCATAGTCCCGCTTTTCATCTCTCTCACGATCCCACATGCCCTCAACTTGGCGAGTAATCCCTACCACCTGCTGAAATGAAACATTCGAATCTAACTCCTAAGCCATGCTGAATTGAATACCATGCATGATCCCCTCAATGAATCTATGGACACGCTCTCTAGCTATAATGACCAAAGTAGGTGCATGTCTGGCCAAATCACTGAATCTAACGGCATACTCTGATACTGATATAGTGTCTTAGTGCAGCTGCTCAAACTCCGCGCGCCATGCATCTCGGAGGGACTAAGGTACAAACTCTCTCAAGAACATCTCTGAAAATTGACCCCATTTAAGTGAAATTGACTCGGCTAGGCTACCCAACTCATATGCCCGCCACCACTGATAAGCCGCTCCCCTGAGCTGAAATTTAACAAAAGCAACCCCGCTCGTCTCAACAATACCCATAGTACGAAAATGCGGTAACACACCTCTAGGAAACCCTGGGAATCATCTACCGCCAATCCACTGAAGATAGGAGGGTGGTACTTCTTCTACCTCTTAAGTCTAAGTTGTTCTTCCTCAGATGTTGTTGCCCTAACTACAGGCTGAGCTGGGACCACAGGTTGTGTCGCCATTACACCTGGAACCTGACCAACATGATCTCGCTGCTCTGGAGTGTGGGCAGCGGGAGTCTGAGCTCCTCCCCCGTCTGTGAAGTAGCTGGTGCAATCAGAATCAACCCTGCCTGAGCCAATGTACCAAACATGCTCAGGAACTATGCTAAAGTCTCCTGGAGTCCGGGGGTAACATCAGGCACCTCTGGTACCTTCCCCCCAACTGGAACCACTGGCGGCTCCTCAACTGTTACGTTGGTAGGTGCCCTAGCTACGGCACATGCTCCTCATCAGCATCTACCTCTGCCCATAGAGACATCTGCTCCGGGGGTAACGTCATCAAGAACCGTAGCTCGTGTCCTCACCATCTGTGAGAGAATGGAATGAAAAATTTCAAACTTCAAGATCAATGAACCCGCATGATAGGAATGAAGGAAATGAAGTTATCTTAATAGTTTTGTAGCCTCTCGAAGATAAGTACAGTCGTCTCTGTACCGATTCGCAAGACTCTACTAAACTCACTTATGACTAGTAGCACCTATGAACCTAGAGCTCTGATACCAACTTGTCACGGCCCAATTTCCACTCTGTTAGGTAATCTGACGGCACCTAGTCTTAAGGACTAGGTAAGCCTATAATTAATGAATATCAACCATAATATTAAAAACATTTGAATGCTTTCTGAAATGAAATCTCTATACATTACACCTTTTCGCAGAACCCAGTAGTACAAGTCATAAGCTTTATAGAATTTTTTTAATATAACTCCTAAATACAACTGTTCAGAAATAAATACAACGGTGTATGAACAAAATAAGACGGTGACTCCGAAACCACGAATGTTGTAGCAGGTTTTACCTTGAGTCTCCACAACAGCAACCGTGCTTCTAGCTATCGATCGACCGGCTACGCAAAACCCTGGAATCTGCACAAAAATGTGCAGAAGTGTAGTATGAGCACACCACAACAGTGCCCGGTAAATATCAAGACTAACCTCGTTGAAGTAGTGACGAGGACTAGTCAAGACACCCACTGGTCTAACGAACTGAACAAGTAGAAATATAGGAACAACGAAATATGATGCTTACATAAAAGACTTCGCGATATGGCTGACAGTAAAGTAAATTCAATAAGGTAGGGAACAACAAGTGTCAGCGGAAAACCATGAAATAACACAAGAGAGTAAATGGAACACAAGCTAAATCTGGAATTTCGTATATAACAAGACAAGTAATAACTCATGGAATTTCAACTACTTTTACGTCAAGTTCTTAGTTAACTCCAAGAGGTACCGAACCTCGAACAAATCACAACTCACGGGTCCCAATATCTGGACCCTAACATTTGGCATCTTATGCCCTTATTTCAGCAAATAACTGCACGGACGACTCACGTACCAATTGGAGTCATTCCCACACATAAGGCAAGTACAACAAGGGTATTTATACTCAACAATAACAAGGAAGCCCCTTAATCTGATAAGAGTGGTTAGCTACGTGTATTCTTGTGTTGGTATCCTAACATAATTCAACCAGCTAATAAGCATAAGGAAAGGAAAGTGCAACACGTACACTATTTTCTCACAAATTTCACAAGAATAAGCTCCCCCGGTAAGTGTACCATTACACAATGTCTACAACAAGAAATGCCCCCAGGACAACACAAGTATCACAAACAATCCCTGACACATCCCACCTTGTCTCGCCACGTGTGTAATAGTAAAGTGATTGCCCGCCTTGTCTCGCCACACGCGCACAAAAATATTCCCACCTTATCTTGCCACATGTGAAACCCACATATATATATATCCTGCCTTGTCACGCTGCATGTGCTATAACAATAGAAAACACGGCACGACATAAACCTCGTGCAAATTCCCATATCAATAACCGCACGAAAGAAACCTCGTGCATCACAATAACCACAACCGCATGGTAGAAACCTCGTGCATCACCAAAAAAAGTACAACAACAACAATGACAATAATACAATATATGGTAAATACATTAACTCAAGCACCTTTGATCACAAGAAAGGCAAGGCTAGTTGATGTTTAAGCTATATATATTTGTGTGTATATCGTCTCATGTTTTACTTTTGTTTAGTGAATTTGGGATGTTAAACATGATGATTTATATTAATTTTAAGTGCTTTTATGTATAGGAATGATCCGAAGATGAAACGTGCAAAATTAGAGCCAAAACGGACGAAACCGGAAAAATTGCAATTTTGGGCGTCACAGGCCGCGCCTGGTGCCACCTGTGGCGCTGTGGGTAGTAGCTAAAATAGGAGCAGTGCCCTGGTGGGCGCCCAGCACTGTCCAGGTCGCCGGAGGCGAGAAATTGGCCTATTTTTCCCGGAACATGGTTTATTCGTCCCTAGACCTACCTAACACGTATAAAAGCAAGACTAAACCTATTTTTGGAGGAGATTGACACCACTTTGGAGGAAAAACACACACAGGATCGTTAGGAAGCATAGAATTCTCAGTTTTCTTCATCTTATTATAGTATTTTCAATTTATGTAACACTTATGCAATTGTTTGATTACATCATGAGTGGCTAAACTCCCATTGTTCTGGGGTTGTGATTTAGCCATGAATATTGTTGTTTGACATTAGCTTGACCTTGATTATAATTCACCAATATATGGTTGTTTCTTCAATTCTATGTTTAATTGATTAATTGTCTGGCCAGCAGTTAGGTTTTATTTACTATCTATGTTATGCTTGGAAAAGCCGTGTACAGATTAGAGAAGAATTGAAGAGAGCACGATCTTAACCCTTCAGGGGAGCGGGTTTGTGGTTAGGATAGGAATATACCTAGTCACCGTGCTTAATTAAATATCGTAATCTTAATGCGTTCTAATAGATTAATTTCATAGGAATATAGGCGTTAATCTATTGAGAATAGGCGAGTAGTACTTCGGCAGAAGGCTATGAGAGCAATTATCGATTAATTAGCAACCACGAGTGAATTATTCAATAGGGAGAGTTAATTAGAACTCAATACGAATGTGAATCGATCACAACCCTGGAATATTTGTCTTTATTGAATACACAACAATCAACTCGTTACTTGATAATTTAGTTATTACTTAGAATCGTAGTATAATATAATCACATTATTGGACTTTGACTTTAGCTAGATTGAATAACAATTTTAGTGATTTAGTGAGTAATTTATACGAGTATTTATGGGTTCGACACTCAACTTATCATTATATTACTTGTACGACCACGTATACTTGCGTGTGTGTTTGGGAGCAACAAGTTTTTGGCGTCGTTTCCGGGAACTTGAAAATAGACTACTTTCTAGTTTTTGCTTTAATTGTTTATTTCGTCTAGTCTAACGTTACTTTATTGTTGATCTAATCTCAAGAGATTTGATTGAATGCGTAGGGTAAGAAGCCAGGACAGACTCGACGGCTTTGACCCCGAACCTGAGAGAACATTTCACAGGAGGTTGAGGGAAGCAAGGAATACAAACAATATTCAGGCACTCGTTCAATTTCCTGTGAACATGGCAGAGGAGAAACATATGGTTGTTCAGGAGGTAGCAATGCCCAATATTGCTAATATTACCTCCAGCATCGTGAAGCCCAGGTCTTCCACACGAGGATCCACAGCAGCATATTCCGAACTTTTTGGACATTAGTGATACTTATATCACTAACGGGGTCACTCCAGATTATGTGAGGCTCACACTTTTTCCATTCTCTCTATTGGGCGAAGCTAAGCAATGGCTAAAGGCAGAACCATCTAATTCCATTACATCATGGAATGACAATAAAATTTCTGGCAAGGTTCTTCCCTTTAGGCAAAACTGCAAAGATCAGAAGTGAGATAGTTGCCTTTAAACAGAAAGCAGGAGAATCTTTATATTCAGCATGGGAAAGGTTCAAGGGGCTATTCAGAGACTGTCCTTATCATAATCAGACGAACGAAGTGTTAGTTCACACTTTCATAGAGGGACTCCATCCCCAAACAAAGATTGTGGTAGATGTTGCAGCTGGAGGTCAAGTATTGGAGAAGAACTATGATGAAATATTTGCATTATTGAACAAATTCTCCAAAAGCAATCCGGATGGGCAAGGAGATATAGGTAGGAATATGGTACAAAAATCACCAGGGGTTCTTGAATTAGATGTTGTCTCAGCCTTGTCAGCACAGATCTCTACGTTGACCAACCAAGTCAATCAGATGACCATGATCATTAACAAGCAACAAGCAACAAGCCCATCTAGTGCAACTAATGCAACAGGTTCAGGTATTTTGTGAAGTCTGTGGAGAGGGTAACATGAGCAATCGATGCCCAGAAAATCCAGAGTCTGTATATTTTATGGGTAATGCAAATCGAGGCCAAACAAATCAGTATGGGGACACTTACAATCCCAACTAGAGGAACCACCCAAACTTCTCTTGGGGTGGAAATAAAGGCAATCAGAATCATTACCGGCCTCAAGCACCTCAACAGCAATACAAACCACCTCAGGCTGAACAACAAGCTAGCCTTGAGGAGATGATGAAGAAATTGATGGCTGACCAGCAATCCCTCAATCAGAAATTAATAGCAGATCAACAGGCTTTCAATCAGAAAATAATGGCTGATCAGTAGGCACAAGTCGCAGCACTGAGAAACTTGGAGCACCACGTGGGCCAACTTTCCAGTGCCCAAAATACCAGACCAGTAGGGGATATTCCTAGTGACACTGAGCCCAATCCTAAGGCTCAAGTCAATGCGATTACCTTGAGAAATGGAAGAGTACTAGAAGAAGTTCCATAGAAAAAGAAGAATACGGCTCATCCTGAAGGAGAATTAGTTCCCAAGCCATTTGAGGAGAATGAGAAAGAGAACAAAGGATTCGAGACAGTAATTGTGACAAGGCCACTACCTCTGTTTCTATAAAGACTGCAGAAGCAAAAAGATGATGCTAAGTACAAAAAATTCTTAGATAATTGAGCCAAGTGAGTGTGAATTTGCCTTTGGTGGAAATTTTGCAGGAAGTGCCTCAGTATGCGAGGTATCTCAGAGATATTGTGGCAAACAAACAAAGACATGCAGAGTTCGAAACAGTTGCACTTACTGAAGAGTGCAGTGCAAGAGTTCAAAATAAGATTCCTCCTAAGTTGAAGGATCTTGGGAGTTTCACAATTACTTTGTCTCTTGGAAAACAAGAAGTTGGTAGAGCCCTGTGTGATTTAGGGGCTAGTATAAATTTGATGTCATCTTCTTTGTTCAAGCAACTCGGATTGGGGGTGCTTAGACCTACTACAATCACTTTACAGTTAGCAGATAGGTCTCTAGTTATGCCAGAAGGAATTATTGAGGATGTGTTAGTTCGAGTGAGAAAGTTTATTCTTCCCGTTTATTATATTGTGCTTGACTACGAGGCCAATGAGGAAGTGCCCATTATTTTGGGGTGACAATTCTTAGCTACTAGTGGATCAATTATTGATGTGAGGGCAGGGAAGTTAAAAATGAGAGTTGACGATGAGGAGGTCCCTTTTAATGTGTACAAGGCACTTAAGCTCCCTAAGCGTTATGAGGGTATGTGCATGATTACTGTGGTCGAATTGAAGGGGATAGAGCAGAGTCCTTATGTGAATGACAGTGATCCATATGAGGTGGTGTTGCAAGTTGGAGTGTAAAGATGATGGAGAAAAGAGCCAGAGATGAAAAAGGAGACCCGTTA
Organism: Nicotiana paniculata; assembly: GCA_005239505.1. Taxonomy (NCBI): domain Eukaryota; kingdom Viridiplantae; phylum Streptophyta; class Magnoliopsida; order Solanales; family Solanaceae; genus Nicotiana; species Nicotiana paniculata. The sequence continues at coordinate 12,512 of MDKI01051143.1, forward strand.
AAAGCATGCAAAAAGGCTAGGCTTCATGGGAGAAAGAAGAAGAGAAAGCGAGCAGCCTGAGCAGAGTATCAAAGTCGTGCCACGACTATAAATAAGGCGCTTGTTGGGAGGCAACCCAGCCTGAATATATTTTATTTATTTATTATGTTTTTAATGTTTTTTAGTGTCGAGTTTTGTGTTGTTTTTATTTTGCAGAGTAGGGGAAGTCTGAGTACCCAAAGTTGAAGCTGAGGAGCATGTTTGAGCTTAAGTGTGGGGTCGTCCCGAATCCAAAGTTTGAGGATCATGTCCGAGCTAAGCCCGAGAGGGTCTCAGGGAGTATTTCTCACCCTTGTTTTAATATTTTTCTCTGTGATCATGCATCGAGGACTATGCATAATATAAGTGTGGGGTGGGGAAACTACCTTATGAAGTGTAATTGTATAAAATTATTAATTTTTGTTATTATTATTAGTTAGGAAACTAAAATGAAAAAAAAATAGAAAAAGCTCCATTTTTTCCCAACGATGGATCTGTTGGACAATTTTCTTGAGGGATAAAGTCCGATTAAAAAAATACCAAAAACATTTTTTTTTAAGGATAGTTAGATAGTATCCCTTGATTTTTCTTTGGGCACCGGTTCTTTTCCAAGGGTGTAACTCGAACCGGGTACTTTAAATTTTTTTCTTAGGAGTAGTTAGGAAGAAACTGGGTAAATTTGAGATACCCATAGACATGGTTGGTTCTGGCATATTAGGTTATAACATACATTCTATTTGCCTTGTATTTGGTTTGATATATGAAGCCTAAGTAAAGATAAATAGCCTTTTTTGTGACGCCTTAGCTCAGTTGTTTGACTTGTATGCCACATAGTGTAATATTGCTTAATTTTCTCAATTATGTGTGCTTGCTTGACTTGAGAGTTGAACAAAACCGCCGTGATTGAGTCATGTGAAATGTGTGTGTGAGGCTTAGTGATCTTCTATGCTATTCTATGTAGTCTAGAACTTTCCCCATGTGTTAATTGAAGCGAAATTGCAGGTTACGCTAATTTAGGAGATGACGTAGGCATATTTTCGCAAAAATATAATTTTCCGTCGCTAGACCCTTTGATCCTATAGACCTTTTCCTTGGCACCCATATTACAAGTCGTACCCCTATTTTGTTCTTAATTTGAGATTTTTGCACCTTTACCTCCTAAGGCACTTAGTCGTTAAAAGAAGTAAGGTGAGATGTTGGGGAATAGTTTTTGAGTGGAGCCATGGAAAGGCCCGTTGGTGCACTAAAATCGAAATCAAAAGCCACTAGCCAATGAAGTTTCATGTATGGAGTGTCTGTAGAAAAAAAATATTGTTGTAAAAGAAAGAAGAGAAAAATTATAGTGAAAGTATGTGGAAAAAGATACACACCTCCACTTCCTATATAATTTGTGCTAGTGGAAGTATAGAAGTGCTTAATTGAAAAAGGGCTATGTTGTATATGGGTTGTGGCAAGTGAATTAGTTGAGAAGAATATGTGTTTGAATTGTGAATGTAGTGTATTAAAGTGCTTAGGAGCATTAGTCACTATTCCTAAATATATCCTACCCGTCCTTAGCCTACATTACAACCTTAAAAGTCCTAATTGATCCTAGATTTGGCTAGCTTAAATTAGTAGAGATCTACACTACGAGCAAGCTTATGGGACGATCACAGGATGCATATGAATTCTTTGTGAGAGTGAGTGGATTTGGTTCAATTATGTGATATCCTTAAATTATGTTCAAAAGCATATTTGAATGTGTGGACTAGTCTATATTCACTCTTTTGTTTGTTGGTGAGGGCACATGATCTCATGAACAATTGGTAATGTTGTAAATTTTCTTGTTGGGTAAGTGCGTGAATTGAGAGGGCTTAATGGTTGCAAGTTGACTCTTGAGGCTGGGTGGTTGCAATTTGGTTGTTGGTATGATTGATTTAATTGTTATACTTGGGCATGTTTAAAAGGGAAAGAATGTGAATTTTTGTATATTCATACTTGATTGCCAGTATCGATCATAGTCAAAAGGGTAAAGTGTGTGATTTAAAAGTAAAATTCTCCTTGATAATGAACTTTGTACGTGTTGAAGG
>MDKI01005732.1:0-80376 GCA_005239505.1 Nicotiana paniculata
AATTTTGGATGATTAAGTCATCACAAATAATTTAAAGGAATAATTACTAAATATTTATGTGATTTAAATGCAAGCTAAAAATTATAACAACTTATAGAAAATGCTTGTATAGATTTGTAAATTAAAAATGATATTTTGACAGTATATATACTATTTGAGAAAATATGATGGCAAAATTGGGTATCAACAACTACAAAAACATAATAGTAACAACATAAGAGGACTTGGCTTTGGGAACTCTGAACCTAAGTGGGATCCCAAAAGCAAGTACCTCACACTCCCTGAGAATAAAATTTTCCCACACTCTGGTAATACTGATCACTATAAAAGTGAATGCATTGCAAAAGAGAAGGCAAGTCAAAAGAACAAAAAATTTGTTCTAGGAAAAAATAGGCTGCCAAGTTGGGCTAAAAAGAATGTGATTTATCCTTTTGCCTAAATAAAGGGACCCAAACTAGTTTGGGTTCCTAAGACTAACCCCTAATTTCCTTTTGAAGGTCCAAGTGAAGGGAAGCAGCCAAATATGGTACATGGATAATGGCTTCTCAAAGCATATGACAGGAAGCAAGAACCAGTTCTTTTCACTTGAGGACCTTAAAGGAGGTAATGTCTCCTTTGAAAATTGGAAGAAATGTGAGATCATTGGGGTTGGAAAGGTAGGTAAGACCGATTCTCACTCTATTGAGAATGTCTACTTGATAGATGGATTGAAGTACAGTCTAATAAGTATATCACAACTGTGTGATAGAGGTAACATGGTAGCATTCACCTCTACAAAATGCTTTATGATAAATCTTACCACTGACAAAATAGTTTTGCGGGAAAAAAGAGTGAATAACATATATATATTGTGGATATGTCCACACTCTCAGATAATGAACTCACTTGTTTAAGTGTGTTGGATAATGATCCCCTCTGTACAAAAGACTTGAACATGCCAGTCTAAGTCAACTCAACAAAATAGTCTCCAAGGACTTGGTGATAGTACTGCCTAAATTAAATTCAAGGAAGATAAATTTTGTGAGGATTGTGTAAGGGAGAAGCAAGTAAGATCCTCTTTCAAAAGCAAGAAAATGGTAAGAACCACTAGAACGATGGAACTGGTCCATATGGATCTGTGTGGACGAATAAGAACATTGAGCAGAGGTGGTAAGAGATATGTTATGGTGCTTGTTGATAATTACTCAAGGTTTACTTGGACACTGTTTCTAACATCTAAAGATGTAGCATTTGACATGTTCACGTATTTTGTTAGAAAAACTCAGAAACAACTAGGTAATCAACTTGCATCAATTAGGTCTGATCATGGTACTGAATTTGAAAATACTAAATCTGCTGAATTTTGTGATGAGCATCACATAGATCATAATTTTTCTGCTCCTAGGACTCCACAACAGAATGGAGTAGTTGAAAGAAAGAATAGGACATTGGAATAAATGGCTAGGACTATGCTTCTTTCTTGTAAACTGCCTCATAGTTCTGGGCAGAAGTTTTGAACACTGCATGCTACATCATAAATGGGTGCATGACTAGACCTCTTATTGAGAAGACTCCCTATGAGTTACTTAAAGGGATAAAACCAAATATATCCCATCTTAGGGAATTTGGATGCAACTTCTTTGTGCACAATAATGGCAAAGACTCCCTAGGTAAATTTGATCCCATAAGTGATGAGGGGGTATTCTTGGGATATTCTTCACATAGTAAAGTTTATAAAAATATATAACAAAAGAACTATGTGTGTAGAAGAGAGTGTGCATGTTGTTTTTGAAACTAACATTCTTTCTGAGAGGCAGGAACAAGATGATGAAGAGATTGGACAGACAAGAAACTCAAATAATGAAGCCATAGTCCAGCCTGAAGCTGCATCATAGGAAGGAACATGTGATGGAACATGTCCTTCCACCCAAGGAAACATGACAAGGGGAACTGACTAGAGAGAAACTGATCCTCAAACCTCAAGGGAACCTATCCATGAACCTATTTCTCAGTAACAAAACCAGGAAGGAACATCCAAAGAAATTGACACTCTTATTGCAACATCCACGAAATTAGATATGGATGAACCTAGTTCATCTGTTGATCAGAAGATGTATAGGGGAATGATTGGCTCTTTGTTATATCTCCCTGCTAGTAGACCTGACATTGTTTTCAGTATAGGCCTTTATGCTAGATTTCAGGTTTACTTATGGATAGAAAGAGCACCTCAGGTATGACACACTTTCTTGGCTCATGTCTTGTATCTTGGGCCACCAAAAAGTAAAATTGTGTGGCCTTGTCTAATGTTAAAGTAGAGTATGTTGTTGTCGCCTCATGTTGTGCATAATTGTTGTTGATCAACCAATAATTAATGAACTTTGAAATTGATATTGGTTGTATCCCCATCTTTTGTGATAACACTAGTGTAATTAGTATGACTAGAACCCAGTTTATCACAAGAGAACTAAGCACATAGACGTTAGGCATCACTTTTTAAGGGACAACTATGAAAAGGGTTTAATCACTGTAGAATTTTGTGCTACTGACAAGCAAATAGCTGACATATTCACAAAAGCATTAAGTAGAGATCACTTTGAAACGAACATGTTAGAATCAGGGATGATTAACATCTCCTAAGAGGAACCAGTTCTAACTTAATGATTGGTTAGATAATTTGTGAATTTTGTAAATAATCAGATTAGATATTGCTCAGTCTCATACTTTTATTAGTATACTCTTGTTCCACGTGCTAAAATGTCTCACTAATTTCTAATGATATTATCCTAATGTTCTTTGAAAAATCATTGTTACACAAGAGAACTTTCAGTGAAGAACCTGGTTCATCGAGCTTCTAAGGTATGTATTCTATACTCTGCATAATTTGAAATAATTGCATATGGATCATGAACTTAAAAGAGTACCACTTTATCCTAAACTACTATTGAACCAATTAGCTACAAATGAACTAGTTTCATTAAGAGTCTCATGCACCATAATTGCCGAAATATTTGGAGAAGAGTCTGACGCCTCTTCAAATTGAAACTCCCAAGATGAAAAGACTCCTATCCTCAAAAAATTTATTGTTACACACTCAACCTTTTCATATTTAAATTGATTTGACCTTACCCGCTTATCTCAAATTTTTTCGAAAGATCAAAATCTCCAAAACCTCAAAACTCTCTGTATTTCTCTCAAGTTTCTGAACTGATCAAATGGTAAACACCCATGAGAATCCCAAAAACTTTGAAAACCCTTCCTCACCACCCAAAGAACCTTCACTCACACTTTCAACCACCCAAAACCCCAAGAAAAAGCATATCAAAATGATTGATGCAACACAGTGGCCAGTAGAGAACAAGCTAAGAAATTGAGTGAGATGCTACAAGCTAGTCAAGCAGAAGATTTATAGAATTCTGATGATCTGGTCTGCGACTGAGGGGGAAGAACCAGTTTCTTCTGAAACTGAACATGTAACCTCTATGTTTCTCACCTCTGAGCTTGGTTTTGAAATTACAGAAAATCTTGAGAATGGTTTGTTCTGATTGGGTGTGTGGATCGTATTGAAAAGGAAAATGTTGTTACTGAAGACATTGGTGGTAAAAAAATGAAAGTAAAAATAAAAAGAGAGTGAGGGTGTTGAGGCTGATGCGAGGGGAAATGTGGAAGAACAAGTGACTGAATTTTATTCACCCATTTGTTATGGATTACATGATGAGACATGTGCAATGGTGGTATGGAGTAAAGAGATTAGTGATAATGAGGAGACTATGAATGAAAATATGAGGATAGAATCACAGGAGATAGGTGATGATTCTGGTGATAGAAGTGCAACAGATGGGCTAGTTAGGTTAAGAAAAGTTTCATGAACCAATTCATTCTCTTGCTAAATAGACAAGAGTCCCAATCTGCTGCAAAAGGTGTTAGATAGTTATAATCAAAAGAAGAAGAAGCAGAGTAAGTCCAAAGTAAAAAGGCCTTAGTTGAGAGTGCCAAGAAAGTCGTTTTGAAAGAAAAAAATTGGTAAGCCAAGTAGAGTAGTCCAGATTGAGGAGATGAACCTAGTTCATGAGGATGAAGATAAAGATGTGGAAGTAACCATAACTAGTGCCAAAAAGAGAAATATTTCTCAAGAAACAAAGGTTGTGGCAGAGGGTTCAGTTGTGACTAAAACAACCACGTCTACCAAAAAGAGCAAAAAGGCTTAAATAGTGGAAGAAAATGATTAAGAATATTAAGATTGAACGATTGAAGACTAGGTTGGCTGAAGTAGAGGCTGAGAGAGACTATCTCAAGTGTGAGCTTGCAAAGTAAAAGGAGAAGAATGATGGTATTCTTTAAGATATGCTGAAAGTTCTTAAAGTCAAGAACTAAGAACTTGGTCCTTCACAGTCCTAAATTCTTCCTAGCCCAGTTGTAACCAGTGACCCAAGTGGGATTTCTCTATTTTTTGCTCATGGTTCTATGTTTTTATTTCTTTTTATGCTTTGTGGTAGGATCTTATCAATCAATGAAATTCAATGCTTCTGCTCTAATTGTTTGTTGATATTTCTAAGATGGCTAATATCCTTAGAACGATAAAGAGAAAATTGAATCCATGATTGCATTTGAAGTAGCCCCAGTGGCCATGAGTGATATCTGCTAAAATCTGGTTACTTAAACTAATTATGCAACTTTTCAATGATGCCAAAAGGGGGAAGATAAGGTGTGTGCTTTGGACTGTGATATTTATAACCTAATGAACGTGGTCCTTGATGATTTTTGTCTTTAAAATGGAAAGTATTCTAATAGTGTGTTGATGTTGAGTTGAGTTGAAACATGTTTCATGCTTATGAAAAGCACGAAGTTTGTCATCATCAAAAAGGGAGAATTTGTTGGCCTCAGTAAGTTTGTTTTGATGATTGATAAAGGAACACATGCATGAATCAGATCCATGGACAGTGTACATGGGTGACGGACATAATCAAGCAAAAGGCTTGCACGTGAAAGGGATAAGTATAAGTGGTTATATCTGATATTCCCTAAACGAAAAGGTTGCATATTTGATAAGGAGCGGGACTCCTTACTTGAAGAGAACTCTATCCAAGATAAGGGAAGAGTTAGAAGTTGAAGTTGACCAGAACTCTTCCACCAAGGAAGAGTAAAGCATTAGAACTCTAGTTAATTTTTATTTACTGACTCTATATATATATCAGTTGTGTTCTTTTTTACAGGTGATGCATACATACTGAAGTTAAGCAAGAATTGAGAACAAAGTAGCAAAGCATTTTGTGAGCAATTCCTGTGAGTTTAAAGAGTGCGATTTTGAAGCTACACGAACCAGATTGAAGAACCAGCTCCATAAAGATTTTTATGTGTCTTTCTTTATTTCTAGTTCAAAGTGTGGTAGGCATTTTGAGTTGTACCTTTCAGCTTTCTCATAAGCAAATTGTACAGGTACATGAGTTGTATTATTCAAGTTAGAGTTAACTTGAAGCAATCACAACAGCATGTGGCTGGTTGCTATAAGGGTTAGAGTTAATCCTTAGGTTTGCAAGAGTTTGTAAACTTTGTTGTTGGCTCAGAATTGTAGTAAAGTGTTTGGAGAAAATTTTACTGGGTAGTAGGTCGTAGTTTTTTCACCTTTTGAGCCGGGTGTTTTTCACGTAAAAATCCTTGTGTTCTTTAATTTCTGCATTTATTATTCTGCAAAAGTAGTATAAGGAACACATAGAAGAATCAGGTTCTTCTATAATCTGTGCACGCGAAAAATCGGACACCACACAAATCACCCATGTTATGGTATTGAAGTATAAAACATCACTTGGAAGAAGATTTACTGTACTCCTAAATCCTAATATTACCATACAAGAAAATAATAAAAGATTTATCAATTAAAAGTAAAATAATAAGCACAGGGAAATAATAAAATTTTAAAAATCAATCATAACCTTTTAACAAAGACGACACTCCCAACTTTCTTTGTGGTAGTTAAAAGGCTCTTGCTGGACTTGAAGAATTAAAAATTACTTGCAACTTGAGAAATTGAAATAAAATGTTGAAAGGATATTTATTGCATTCCTCATGTCATCATACTCGAAAACAATTTGTTAAATAATAAGGTCAAAAAACAATGATATTCCCAATTATTACTTATTTCTTATCCCTCGTTCGTAGGTCCATATGTTTAAGAGAAATCCCTCTAATGAAGGTGCAAACACAAACTTGGATTAAACAATACTTTTGTCAAACCATGATCAATGCTTTTTAAGGGTGAAATCAACTTGAAAGTTAGAAATAGAAAGTGACCCTTGTATTCTGTTTTTTATCTCAAAAAACGTCATACAGTTTTGTGGGTTCCCCTTAGCTTTTTGGAGTCGGCATAAGCTCTGTTTTTGTCTTCCAAAATTGGTGATATATTTCCTTGCTCATTTGTAGGTTGGGTCGTACATATCTCTGTCACATAGTGGGGGGTTGAGGGGTCCTTGAGTTATGTAGATGATAACATTTTAGTTTGTTGGACTGGCAAAAGCTTCTTCTCTTGTAATTCTTGGACAATAGCTATGGAGCCAGAAACACCAGTGGTTTTAAGGCTTTTTTTAAGGCATAAGGGTCACCCTTTCAATCATTGTCCCAACCTTCCCACATTCCCACTCCCAACTAACCCTACTACCTCTACAGGGTGCCTCTCTAAGTGGGGGATGCAAAGTTGCGGTCATTTGAATCCTATATTTTTGACGTGGAGTATAAATTTTTTATGTAAAATCCAATAAATTTGTAACAAGTAACAGAAAAGAACCCATAATTATAAAAATACAATTGATTCATAAGAACTTTAAAAGTTGGACTCACACGGTTTAAATCCTAAATTCGTCGGAATCCTCTTTGGTTAGCCCTTCAATTGCAAGTTGGAGATATTCACCAACTAGAGATGTACTACATGTTATCAATTAGTGCTTTACTCTCATTTTCACTGTCACTATCGTTACACAGTCAATTTAAATGATATTGAAGGTCTATCTATGAGAGAGAATAATGCCCTAGTCGATATTTTGAACTTGGAAAAAGGTTAGAAGAATTAAGATGTGCTGAAATCCTCTGGCATCAATTTATTTGCCTAAACGAAGTGCGTCTAACACTAAATATAAAGACCATATCAAACATATAAATATCTAACCCCTTCTCTTTTTAGGTCATCCTTGAAGCAATGGTTTTAAGCTTTGGGAAGAAAACAGAAATGAATGTCAAAAGAAAAGAACATCCTTATGCAACGAACGATGGATGCGGATTTCCTAATAAACCAAACCAATAGTACAATTCATGCACAATGGACTAGACATGTAAACGGTTTGCCAATAGACTTACTCGACAAGATGTTCCACTGCACAATTATAGCTCTATCGTCAAATAGCCTGTTAAAATTTGATTTTCAAAATGCCAATGAACGGCTGCTAGCAATTTTCCATTTCTCTTCGTTTTTTATTTGAAGACTGTTTGAATTAATAGTGTTAGTTTCCACTACAAAGTAGGCTGATAAAGAAAATGTTGGCTTTGCTATACAATGCATTTCATTTGCTTAACAATCACATTGACCAGAATGCTTCCTCTACCTCTTTAATTTACGATGCTAATACTATCTAGTTCAAAAGAATAACAGATCTATCATGACTATCACTACTTTATTAGTGGTTCGTGGTGTTATAGCTAACAGAGGAAGATGAGTGAGTGAGAGAGCAATTAAATGAGCCTTGGAGGCGTAGCAACTGGGCTGGAGTCACAGATGAAGATGAGTAGGAAAACGATGAAGCATCGGTCATTTTTGAGGAGTTGTTCGACGTCTTTTTAGCTTCAGTTCCTGTTGTATGCTCATGGATAATCTCCTTGAGTAATGCCACCACATCTTTCATTGTTGGCCGATCTTCACCCCGATTACTAGTACACAACAAGGCTATTCCAAGGGCTTGAAGCATTTCCTGAATTTGTGTATCAGGATGTCCTTGTAATCTTGGATCAATTACATCAACTGGATCTTTCTTGCTCTTAAGGTGGTCGCGTACCCATTGTATAACATGTTGGCCATCAGGGAAGGACGGATCGACTGGCTTTTTCCCAGTAATGATTTCTAGCAACACAACTCCGAAGCTAAAAACATCGCTCTTCTCTGTAATCTTTAGCATACAAGCATACTCTGCAAGAGACAAAAACAATAGAAAAAGAGTTTAGTCCATTTCATGCCAGATTTTGATCATGATGTTTTGAGAACATAACAAAAGGCATTGGTTGGGTGATCTTTTTCACATATCACAATCTGACAAGAATGAATGGCCAAAAAGGTATGGAAGCAGCAGCAATGTGTCCATGCTTGGCTGTGAAAGTGCGCCCACTAACTTGGTCTGGTTTTTTTAGACTATGCCCCATCCTAAGTATCTTTAGGGCCATACAAGGCAAAAAAAAAAGGGGGAAATAGCACTGTAGGCCAAGTATGTCATGACAAACTTAGTTTTGCACATACTTAAAGCTAGCACATGCCTTCACATGCACCTATCGTCAAAATAGTGACACAATGCCATCCCTGTGGAAGCAACCTAAACTGAATTCTTCTACTTCAGCACTGCCTTTGCTGTACTTAATATCTGTCTCCTTCCCCTTCCTCGCATTCACTTCTTACATTAGGATAAACATTTAATTATTCTAATGTTTACCTTGGATTAAGTAATATGAAAAATCACGGAATTGGCTTAGATTCACTACGAACCAAGCCAATATTACTGTTGTAATGAATAATAACTGCTCGCTTTTGAAAAGTAATGAACTTGAACTAGGAAGAAGAGAAATATTTAGTATTTACCTGGAGCAAAGTAGCCATAAGATCCAGCAAATTGGGGATTTGCTGAAAATGAACCAGGTTCCTCCTCCATGAGTCTAGCAAGTCCAAAATCAGCTAAACATGGCTCGTAACGATCTCCTAACAGAATATTCTGAGCCTTAACGTCGCGGTGGAGGATGGGCGGCACACAGTCGTGGTGCAAGTAAGCTAACCCCTCAGCCACCCCGAGTGCAATCTTGAATCTAGTTTCCCACTCAATTAAGCCTCCACAACTTTCATGTAAAAATGTACCTAATGTACCGTTGGGTAAATAATCGTAGAACAATAGCTTAGTCTTTCTATTAGCTGCCCATCCAAGTAACCTAACAATGTTCCGATGCCGAATGCGTGCCAGCGTGGCAATCTCCGACGAGAATGCCGACATTGAGTGCTTCTCCGATGCTCGAAATCTTTTAACGGCGATCGTTAATCCTGACGGAATATTCACCTTGTACACAACTCCAGACCTACCACGACCAAGGACGTTAGCTACTGTCAAACATTTTGCCACGTCAGCGATAGATAAGTCGAGTTTTTGGTACACCGTGACCTCCCATGGTGGGCCCAGTTCCACGTCATTGTCGCCATCTAGATCGTAATTGTGGGCCCTACGGTTCCGTATCTTGCCTCCGAGGATGATGTAGAGAGCTGCCAGAAGGAGAGCGCAAGCAGTGCAGAGCAACACTATCATCGCCACCCTCGCTGCCCCGCTACGTCGGACACCGCCGCCCCCATCGGCGGAGCACTGGTTGCCGGAGAAACAAAGCTCTGGATTGCCGGCAAGCACACTGAGTGGGAGCTTCGCGAAGAATGAGGTGTCAGGCACGTGCCCCGATAAATTGTTATGCGAGACATTGAGAACCACGAGATTTTGTAGGTCTGCGAGAAAATGGAGGTCACCAGACAGCTGATTATGAGAAATATCTAGCACACCGAGCTTGTCCAACGCCGCGAACTCTGCCGGAATTTCACCGAAAAGCTGATTCCAGCTGAGGTTCAGTGCAATTTCGAGGCCAGGAATTTTACCAACACTCGCCGGAATCTCGCCGGAGAGTTGGTTACTACTCAAGTCAATCAACTGAAGCTTCATGCAGGAACCGAGTTGAGTTGGAACTGGACCAGAAAACCTGTTCTTCCCGAGAACAAGTTTGGTGAGTGAACTCAGAGAGCCGAGACTCGGACTCAAAGTGCCTTCAATTAAATTATCAGAAACGTCAATGAATTGGAGGATACCAAGCTGATTCAAATTAACCGGTAAATTGCCAGTAATTGAGTTGGAATGCAAGTCTAGAAAAGTCAGATTCCGACATCCAGAGATCTCCGGTGGAATGATTCCAGTGAGGCGATTGGATCCGAGGTCGAGGAAATTCAAGTTCTTCAATTTCCCAATCTGCGGTGGGACTGACCCGGTCAGCTTGTTATCACTTACCCGGAATCGAATCAGCGATGAACAGTTGCCTATCTCAGGTGGAATGGGACCAGAGAGATTATTAGACAATAGGAGTAGCTTATTCAGCTTCTGAAGATTGAATATACCTTTAGGAATCGGTCCAGTCAACGCATTTTGTGACAAGTCAACAGCCTCGAGATTAAAGCACGAGGAAATTGAAGAAGGGATTTCCCCCTCGAGGCGATTTTGCCACAAGAATAGCAAAGTTAAATTCGATAAGTTCCCGAATTCCCAAGGTATGGAACCGGTGATCTCATTGTTGTCTAACTCAATGTGGGTAAGAGCGGTGCAGTTACCGATTTGTGATGGAATCCGACCCGAAATCTGATTGACACTCAGCTGCAGCTCTTGCAGTGAATTCAATCCCCCAAATGATTCAGGAATGCTGCCGGTTAATGAATTCATCGAAATGTCGATGACTTGTAGTTGTTGACAGTTTCCAAGCTCTGGAGGGATTGTTCCAACCAAATTATTTTGCCACAAAAGAAGGTTTTGAAGGTTTTTGAGGTTCCCGAGCCGAGCTGGGATTGAACCAGTGAGTGAATTTTCGTAAAGATAGATGTTTTGGAGCTCTGAGCAATCCCCGAGCTCCGGTGGGATTTGGCCAGAGAGTAAGGAAGTGTAAACGGCAAGTGTTTCGAGTCTTTTTAATAGGCCGAGGGACGTAGGGAGAAAGCCAGAAATGCTGGTTTCAGCCAAGCCTAGCATGACCAAATTAGTACAGTTGCCAATTTCTTGAGGGAGTGGACCTTCAAGATTCTTGTTGCCACCTCCTCTAATGATCTCAAGCTTTTTCAAATTGCCAATACTACTTGGAATTCCTCCACTGAGCTGATTATCATAGAATATAAGCCACATCAAGCTTGTGAGGTTGCCAATGTCCTCGGGTATGGATCCGACTAGTCGGTTGGAGTTGATATGAAGTTGTTCCAGCTTTGGCAGGTGACAAATTTCACTTGGGATTTCACCTGTCAATGCATTGTCACTCAAGTCCAAGAACTTGAGTCCCTGAAGTATACCAATCTCTTTTGGAATTGTACCAGTAAGATTGGTCCCTGATAAAACTAGCTTGTTCAAGGACAACAATGAGCTAAAATTGGAAGGAACATTTCCAAGCAAATCAACATACTTCAATTCCAATCCAACAACTTCCTTATTAAAGTTGCAGGTGAGTCCAAACCAGCCACATGGAGTTTCATCAGTAGGATCCCAATTACTTAACACATCTAATGATCCATTTAGGCTTCTCTTCCAAGAGAGAAGAGCCTGGGCTTGTGGGTTGAGGGCAGAGGAGGAAGAAAAGAGAATGGTGAATAGGGAGGAGAAAAAGAAGAGGAGGGTCCATGAATAAACAGGCATTAGAACAAGTATGCGGCTGCTGCTACAAACTTCAAGATTAGGCACACAAAGGAAGCCTTGTTAATGTTGTTCTTGGTTTTGGTGTTGAGGTTTGAGCCTAGGGAGGAGGGACAAATAGAGGAAATCCAGATCATGTCTTGTGGGCTAATGGATTTTTATGTAGGTAGGTGACATATAAAAATTAAGAAAAGTTGCCAGAATCTCCGGATCCAAGAACAGCTAGGCCACTATGTGTTGTGCAGTAAGAGAGAGTGGGGAATTTTAGATGTGTGTTTTTTAAGGATTTGTTTATGAAGTTGTGAGTGGGGAGGGAGATGACTCTTTTTCTCTTTCTTTTTTTTAGTTAAAAATGCCAAAGATGGTGCTTTCAAATATTTAAAAACATTATTTTAACATGGTGTCTTGAACTTCATTATCAGTTGGCATGTGACCTTTTGGTTGCTGTTATATTTTGGAGCTGCTTTAGTTCTATCTTTTTTTCCTATTGGGGTCACTTTGTTGCATTTATATACTATACTATGGTAGTCACTGTGGAGCAGTAGTAGCAGAATTTAATGGGTAGCATATGAAATTTGACAGTTCCATCATTTTCAGCCAATTGGCATTTTCAGAATTTGGCGTCTTGCTCACTGGAACTCACTTCTTGCTTCATCCAATTTCACACCCTTGCACATATGTAACAGACACCACAATTTTGTTTTATTTATTAAGGACCAAAAATTATACAATCTAAAGAACAAATGCACCTAAGAAAAAATAACTTATTCTTAAAGCAAGAATTAAATAAATTAAAACAATTCAAGCTTGCAAGAAGTTGGTCTGGATCAATAGATGGCTCGTAAAGGTTAAGTAGATAATTGACTTTTTCGAACCACTACAACAGACAATTTATGTATTTTCCTTACATAATACTAGTATGTACCAACATGTAAGGAGATATGCCAAGATTCTTTTTACGTTTGAATTTCAGATAAATGAGAAGAAGAGAAGTAGATGCGAATTTAAATGGAAACTGGGGATTTAGATCTAGATCTACATCATTTACAGACTCTACTGAATAATCAGAGAGTCGTAGAAGTATTCTTTATAAAAGCGCCAAACTTAATCCGTGGCAACTTCAGATCTGCTAACACATTTTACCTAAAAATTGCCAGTCTCAGTGTCACTTTGCAGAGGAGAAGATAAATTCCGTTCACTTTATTGACTGAAACATTCATTAGTCATTACTATTACCAAATAAAGATTCACATTTTGTTTAAACACCATCACATCCAAATTTGACGGTAATTAGTTGAAAAAATAAATTTCAGGAAATAATAATTATTTGCCAGGAACCCACAAAATCAGACGCCTTTTTAAAATAACAGATCTCTCACCTTCTAGTCCTTTTTGGGTTTCTTTTTATGAACGTAAACAAGCGACCACGTGAGGTCGCGTGATAGCTGACTACAGTAAAGAATACCAGTACATAATTATAATTTTGGATTTGTTAGGGAAAATAGTAGTTTAATGGCGTGTTGGTTGCCTCGTGACTAAGGCAACATATAGAGATTATCTAAGTGTTAACTGTCTTACAAGGATGTCGATTTTAGGAATCTAATCATGTTCTTGGGGCAGGCTTAATTATTCTTAATTTATGGCAATGGGCAGACAAGCAAAACCCATGAGAAAGCAAGAAAAAAGTTTCACTGTTGATATTAACTACTAGTTCTAATATCGTGGACATTAAGCTATGCTCTGAAGCTGAGCTACCCCCTCCTACCCAAATCATCTTTGAACTCCCTCTTCTTATCTTTGCACCCATTACTATAATCAACACTACCCATGCTAGATTGTATTTCAGTAGTACTATAATAAACAAAGACAACTGTGAGGCGTGTTGTGAGATGAACGGGATCCCTCCATCTTAATTACAGGTTTCGAATTCGAATTTAATTTGGGAATATAAAACTGGTCTTTTAGTATAACTGCTTTACTTACCTTATTTGATCTGCTCGGCGTGAATTCGAATAAGTCAACTATAAAGGGCAGCTCGGTGCATAATGTATCCCGTTTTTCAGGTTCCGCGAAGAACCGTAACCCAAGAAATGTAATATAGGCAATCTATCTTGATGCAAATATCAACGGCGGATTTCACGGCTCGAAACCGTGACGTAAGAGTTTTGAATATAAAATAGATAAACCAAAAACAAAAACGAAGATATTTTTGTTTCTTCTCTTTTTAATTGGAAATATTTTTAAAGATATAATAGTTGGGTGAATTGTGTTACTAGAAAAGGAAAAGAAGGTGTGGTGGATAAATTAAATGAGTTTTTTAATGGGACAATAAATAGGTTCCATCCAAGAAGATATTCAAAATCCTAATGGGGACTTTCTCCCTACTATTCCATTGTTTTTAAGTTATGGAATTTTACAAGAGTCACATCTTTAGGCAGATCATGTGTGCTTGGGGGGGGCCAATCTCTTTGTTTTTTGTATTTCTATCCATTCCTAAAACCTGACAAGTTTCCAATAAATTTTCACATTTTTAATAACAGAATTAGGTAATAGACTAACAATTGCACTCGTTCAACTCCCTTAAGTTTCTATCGATATTTGATTAATAATATTTTACGTTTTAGAAGCAACTTGGCCATAGTAGGATTAGAACTATATGTCAAAAAATAAATAAACAACTAAGTGTTTTATTTTTATACTCAAAATGATCAACTTCATCATTAGTCGTACACTTAGTATAGAGATTCACCTAGATTAAGATCTCTGATCGCAAGATTTATGACTGGAAAGCCATCACAAATTTAAATTGGCAAGTATTTACTAATATGTAATTGTTAATTAACAATGACAGAATTAAAGTTGGCTCCTTAGCGTCCTTACTATATATAATATCTTGATAAGAATCAAGCAGTATAAAATAGTTGGTACCAGAAGACTAAACTTGGAGACGCTTTACTCTTCTTTTTGTTTTCTTTTCATTTATAAAGTTTGAATATATTGAGCTACTCTATAATTCCAAACTAAGATAGCTTTTATTTTGTGTTGCAATTACTAATTCTAGCTCAACACAGGAAAAATGTATCACAAATTCTGGTTAAATTTTCAAATTTAAACGTAGAACGTAAATTTTTACCACGGTGTGTGTGTGTATGCATCTAGTCATACTTCACTTACAAACACAAAACTTTTTCGCTCTTTGGTCTAAAAAGATAGAATTAGTTTTACTTATGATCACTGAACTTTATTTATAAAAAATACAGTTGCAGAATTATTTTATGTTGCTCGAGATTACAAAGGACTAGAAGGTAAACTTCTGCATTAGGTAATGTTTTTCCTTCTTTTATTGTTTCATTTAAACATTTTTTATTTGTCTGTTGTTCATAACTAGCTATGGGCAGCCAAAAATTTACACCATGAACTTTCTTGTTCTCTGATTTGTGTATTTGAGCTGGAAATTTGACCTTGCAATCATTTGTATTTTCTAACAATTCAAACGTAATATTATTGCTTGAATGTGACAAAAAATAGTTTGTGTCATTACTGTAACAAATTATATGGATAAAGTTCAACGACAATACGTGATATTCATTTCCAGATATTCCTTTTATGAATTTCAAAGGAATCGAGTTAAAGTCACCATTAAAGTCGTAGCTTGACAATTAACATCAGAGACAGAGTCAGGATTTAAAGTTTATGGGTTCGAGATTATAGTCTGTTAAGTTATTGGGTTCTAAATTCATAAGTTGAACGTTTTTAATAAAAAATTTAAGACAAATACAAAGTTTGGACTAAAGCTATTGGGTTCAGCCAAATCCATATTGTGCATGCTAGCTCCAACTCTTGTTAACATGATGTCCGTGATTATTAAACTTTAATGAGATTAAGGAGTGGACATACATGAATTGACAGCCGACAAGAAGGGATTGATCAAAAAGACAAGCATCATTAAGCCAACTACAACTGTTCAGAAGCCTACAACTCAAGTTTTCTATGTGGAATTTATTGCGGCCATTTCAAGCTTCAAACCTCCTTATTCATAATGATGATAAAGTCTAATTAAGACCCAAAAAGAAGACAAAAGAGATTGTTTTTGTACATTGGAAAAGAGTTAAAAAGTAGCACATGCATGCCTATCAATAGGTTCTTAGTTAGGGGGAATTAAGTTCTAGACTTGTATCATGATTTCCAAGAAAAATATACTAAAGTAGTTATAAATATATATATTTTTCGTAAATAGGTAATGGGTGTACATACAATAAACAAACATTGCTTGAGAATCATGGAAGAAAAATATTCAATTTAATTTAGAACTGGAAATAAAGCCTTAAATCGTTTCCCTCCATCCTAGATCCAAACTCATATATTACTCGAATGGTTAAATCAACTATTTGACAACGAAATCCTACTTACGCCACTACCCATGGTAGCGCCTTCTTATTTTTTCCAAGTACTGAATTAGTCTGTTTGAACAATTTTTAAAAAGAATGTATTTGATTGATCCGAAATCGAGTAGCTTGCGTGGCAATCCTCAGTGCACTAGATGTCTCTGGTGTAAGAGAGTGCTCCTTGATTTTTTCACTCTCTACGGTGTGTTGGTATAACGGAAAATATTTTTCGTGAAAAAATAAGCACTAATTTTACTTATTTTTTGATATTTGGTACGTAAATTAAGGAAAATAACTTTTCAAGAGTATTCATAAATAATTTAGATACAATAAATATGAAGTGATAAACGTTTGAACCAACAACCTCTCGAACCTACAAATTTTATAAACTTTCGAACCCGCAAACTTCCGAACCCCTAAACTCTACAATTTCTAAAACCGCGAACTTCAAACACATAAACTTGCGTTTTCGTGTCTCTCAGTATGGTCAGCACGAAAGAATTTCGTCGTTCAGTCGAAGGGGACAGGTGTTTGCTTCAGCATAACCCGATCACCCGTGATTCGATAGTTCCATTTTCCTCTGATGCAGGTCGATTGGGATCCCAGCAGTCAAACCACTGTGATCCGAACTCATAACTTTGGAACTCGTAAATTTCGAACTTGTATATTGAAAAATAAAAAAATCAGAACTGAAAATATTTTTAAAAAAAATTTGCAGGGATGGTGGTGCAAAAAGCGAAAAAACAGAAAACAGAAAGAAAAAAAAATATCGGGTCGCAGGGAGTGGGCGAGTGGCACAGAAAAACGAAAAAAATAGAAAATTGAAGTTGGGGAGAGGGTTGGGGTTAGATGTGAGGGTAGGTAGAGTTTCTGAACCATATTTTTCTAACATTTTTTTGGGAAGTCATTTTTCTCTAATTTCAGGAAAATGTGATATCTAGAAAAAAAATTCCAAACTATTTTATGCAACCAAATAGTGGATAATGAAAAAATATTTGTCCGGAAAATAAGAAAACATATTCCGAAAAATATCTTCCGCCATACCAAACACACACTTAGTGTGACCTTGTTTGACCAACAAGGATATCAATATGAGCATTCCAAAGGGGAAAAAATCTTTTAAAAAAATCAAAATTCGTTTGAAAGTAGTTTTATTCCAAAGAGATTTGCTTGATCAAGGGTCTCATTGGAAAAGTTCAAAACAGGAAGGATAGCTGATTTTCAAGTTAAAAGAATTTTTATTGAAAAGAAGTTCGGGACTAATATGACAAATCACGAAAATAAATGTGTACATGCAGATATATGTAAATGCATGTGGTGCTATGCAGTTTTGTTACTTATCCAAACATAATACTCCTATATAGTACCACCCACCAATTGGCTGTTGCATTAAACTTGTTTTCAGTGTGGCTAGGGACATCTCTTATCATTAGCCTTTAATTAGTAATTATTGGACACTAAGATTATATAAAAAAAACAGTTTGGTGCACTAAGCTCCCGTTATGAACGAGGTCCGGGAAGGACCGGATCATATGGATCTATCGTACGCAGTCTTATCCTAAGATATTGTTTCCACGACTGGAACTAGTGACGCCCTGGTCATATGGTACAATACTAAGATTATATATTACACCTAAAATCTATCTCTTGACCATGATAAATTAAGGTACAAACAGAGAAAATGATCTCCTATATTCATTATAATTTGAATTTAAAAAATGACCTTACAAAGATTACTTGTATTATTTTTATATTCAATTTATGTTATTTTTTATTGATATCCAAAATCAAATCTACCGTTTAAATACTTTTTCCGAAGTCACATGTCGAGATACGCACAAATAATTTGTGCATAAAGAGAGGCGGACGAGGGGGATCCAGGTCACTTCTCATAAACACCTCCTACATGGTTCTTTTATCATTTTAAAATAAATATATTTCTCATTCGTCTTTTAAAAAAAAAAAAAAAAATTGTATCCCCCACTTTTGAAATTTAAAGCTGCATTGTAATGACTAAAAGGGCCTAAAAGAGATAATAACAGACTTAATTAATTGCACATAATGTGATGCCAAAAAAGTAATGAAGCAAATTAATAAATCAACCACCAATCTGCTTCCAAGTTGTTGGCAAAATCTACGTCAAAGTAAATGCCTATAATTTGGTCTAACAGAAAATGGAATGGAGGTAATAAATTTGGTGTCGAGCTCGCAAGTTCAAATACTTTTAGGTAATGAAGTGCAATTTTATAAGCATACGATTTTTAAATTGTTCAATGAGTAATGATAAACAATATTGCATTAGAATATTTATCTTCTCTTTTTAAATTAATATTCCTAGTGTTTTTAGTTCCGATGTGATATTTAAACACTTCAATGATTTGAGTTTTCAGTTAAAATTATTTAAGTTTTAAATTTTTACTTATTCTATATGTGCGCGCGCGTGCGTGCATGCTGTGTAAATGTGTGTCAAAAAGCATAGTATCCTTATTCAAAATCTCGCGTCTGCCAACTGTGCATAAATTATTTGAAATCAGTGGGTTTTCTTCTATTTTCATTTTCTTTTTTCTCGACAAATATGTAAAAACCTAGAATCATTCAACTAGTTTTTGTGATTGTTTATCCTAAAATTCGGATAATAATTAAAATTATATTGTGATTTTGTGGTTATGTGATTTCGTCCAATATCAATTGGTAAACGAGAAAATACATGAACTGAATTGAACTATAAAATAAACCAAACCAGTGTTGAAGTTGAACCTCGACCTCGTATTGAAGTGACCTCAAGGTGGTAATGTAAGAGCAATAAAAGATGAACAATTCAGATGAACAGTAAGTAGAGCAATAAGCAACAAAGAAAATGATTGTATATATTTTTCTCAGTGAATAATGATGGTTACAAATGAGCAGAATTCCTCTTTATATAGTAGAGAAATCCGAATTAAGGTATACTTCTAATTACAGTAGAAAATCGTATAAACAATTGAATAACCGCTATAGATTTGATCCGTTCCGAGATTCACGATACGATCCTCGACTAATCACGGATATCTCTCTTTGTCTGTTACAAAGTTATCCTGATATTACTGGAAGTCTATCTCTTCTAGCCTAGGTTACTATCGACCTCGATTTGGAAAGAGGCTTCAATTTCGGACTTAAAGGCTCAACTCTTCGATCAACGTCCCAATATCGATCAAATAGTAAAGTCGGGTAGCCCCGAGTTCTACTGTACATAAATAGTCCCCGTATTTCTTAGAATATAGTGATAAGAAATGATTTGAGCCTTGATTTTCTTATAACCTCGGTAGGCAGTGATGTCATCCTCGTGACGTAAGCGAGGGAAGTGACTGAAACGTCACGTCGGTACAGTTCCCCATATCATTAATGCGCGTCAGTGGGCGGTCGGCCACTAGGGCCACCGAACAGTCACCGTAAATCTATAAATATGGCTTCTTTTGTTGAATCAAAATTTTACTTTCATCTTCATCAATTCTTCCAAGTCTTTAACTCTCTCAATCTCTTCTATTTCATCACTCTTTAAGCCATCTCTGCTAGTTTCAAACCACCAGAACTCAACACTTCCCTCTTTCTTCTACTCGTATAATGGCGAAAACATCCAAAACCATTCTACAAAAGGAAAAGGCCTCCTCTTCTTCTTCCTGGCCGGCCGGCAGAGCCACTCCATGTGGAGTATGTTCCCAGCCCGTGTGTTTCAAAGTTCGACTTCAAAGTCGAGAACCCTTCATCGATCCCTGGCCTATGCGAGCACGTATCGAGATATATCTGCTCGATCACAGTGGGATATCTCGAGGACGTAAAAAGGGATTGCAATTGGGGGGACAAAATTGTAGAGATCCCTTCTCCCGACGAAAGCATTACTACCCACGTGGAAGGGTTTCTAAGTGTTTACACTTACCCTTTAACATTGGGCCCCCTAGACCCAGTTATCATAGACTTAGTCACTTGTACAAGTTCACCCTTCTTTCTGGCGCATCGTGATCATGCTCTGGTTCTTCTCTGGCAAAATCGAGGGTTTGTCGTTCACCCTCGACCACCTCATCAGGTTATACCGCCCTCGAATCTTTCAAGGGTTGATCAAACTACAACGTCGAGCGACTAAGGCGGTGTTCTCGAGTATTGAAGAGGACAAGGACCGGGGTGGATGAGTCGGTTTGTTCGAGTGAGGACCTGTGACCTTATCCCGAAGGAAAAAATGCTATTTCTCGAGAAATGTAACCCGGAACATAAGTAACACTTTACTCGTTAGTTTCCATGTTTCTATTTTTTGGCTTTATTTAACATCTTCCTTTGTTGTGCAGCGGCTGCTTGGATGCCTCGAGCAATTCCTGACCTCGAAAATTGGGTCCGAAAGTTGGCCTCAACTTCCTCTTATGATGAGCGTTGTTGGCGCGACTTGGAAAAGGGAAAATGGGAGGCAAAGAATCATGGTGAGTTTCTCTTTCCTTATTTTCGAGGTGTCGATCACATTTCTTTTTCTTACTCAGTTTCTTTTTGTGCAGTCCTTAACAAGGACGCAGTCTTGAGGCCTCTGAGCACCGAGGAAGAGGCTAAGTCCCCGGTTCCAAAACCGGGGAAAGATAATAAGAGGAAGGGGGTCTCGATGCCCGAGGACCCCAAACCCAAGAATGCTCCAGCTCGAAGGACCAGGAGGAAAGTTATTCCTCTCACTGTAGATTCGTTCAAAAGCTGAGCAAAGAAGAAAAAGAGGAAAACGAAGGCAATGACTCGGCGCTGGTGATTCGAGTAAGAAAGATCGCTGAGACCGCCAACTCCCCTAAGCCGGCGGTGACTGCCGAGACCCTGCCTCGTGATGAGGAGGTTTCGAAGAAAGATTCGGGCAAAGCCTCCAAATCACCCGAGGTCGAGATCATCACTCATCCAATAGGAAGACGAAGGCAATGACCCCCATAGCTGAATAGAGCACCCCGAGCGACTCGCTCGGGGCAGTGACAGCAAGTCACTTGCCTTCTCTACCAGCTTTTTCCGAGGGGGGGATAAGAGATGCTCGGGCTATAAGGACCCCCGATATAGGCGGAGTCCCTAGTGAAGAGGATCCCCTTCGGGATTATTTTACTGGGGTCAATGATGCCTCTGAACTCAACGATGCATCTACCCTCTTTGAAGAGGCTCAACGCTTTCTGAGCCGAGTAGGTATTAATTTTGCTGGTGCAATTTTCTTTCATTTTACTATCGTTTTATCTAACTTCCCTATTTTCTCATATAGGCCTTCTCCAAATCTCGGGCTGACGTAAGCCAGTGTGAGGCCGATCTTCAAAATCTTTTGGAGGAGAGAAATGCTCTCAAGCTCCTCTGTGGGCAAAAGGATGAGGAGCTCAAGGACCTCCGAGCTGACTTGGCCAAGGCCCGTAAGGTGGAAACCGAGCTAAACAAGCAGGTAATTATTCTTTTGAAAAAATACGGACTCGATCCAATGGTGGAGGCTAACGTTTCGATGTCTTAGTTGCAGCAAAAACTTGAGAAGATCGAACTGTTCCGAGGGGAAGTTGATCAAGTTAAATCTGACTGTCGTAGGTAGAATGAGGGTATGGAACGCTTTTCTGCGGAGAAAGAGGTTGCCTTGGCTCAACTATCATCGGCCGAAGTCCAACTTCGGAGTGCTAGGGAGAAGTGTTCGGTCCAGGCCAAGGGGATCGAGGAACTCGAGGCTGAACTCTATAAGGCCCAAACTGAGGCCGAAAAGGCAAAGGCCCGGGCTGACAAGTCAAATCTATATACCTGGTTGATGCCGAGGCTGCTCAAGCTCATCTGAGAGAGGCCATCGATCGAGCGCAATAGACTGCTGAGTTGGCTAAGTTCCAATCTCGAAGGGAGACCCTCGAGGAGATTCATGCCCGAGGCTTCGACCTTTCTAAGAAGATAGCTCTAGCAAAGATGCACGAAGCCAATGCCAGGCTATTTTCCTCCTCCGATGATGAATATGAAGATGAAGGCAGCAAGAGCGGGTCCAATAAAGGTAAGGGCCCGAAGAGGAAGTTGTCCCCAAGAAAGAAGTCTCCCCCGAGCATAACTAGGAGTTGTACTTTTTTCTTTTCTTTTGTGTAGGACCTTTGTCGGTATTTTGTATATATTTTTTGTTCAAGTATATATATAAAAATATTTCCCTTTTGAATTTATTTTCAGTTTTTTCCTTGCAATAATTTCAAACTTGCTTTGGGCCTTGTAAAATTTTTAGCATATTTTATGCCTCGAATAACATGTTTAAGACTTCGATTTCGAGCCACTCCACCGAAGCCGCACTAATACTGCTTTCATAGTCGAGTTCGAGCAAGACTTGAACTCGAAGTAATAGAACCCTTAGGTTTGCATTGAGTGAGAACGGATTCTCGAACTGTAGTCGAGTGAGATTTTACTCGAGCTGGAAGTAGTGAAATCCTTAGGTATGAATTGAGTGAGAACGTATTCTCGAACTCTACAATGTAATGGCCCTTAGGCTCTTTGAATCGGGCCGATATGGCCTTAAAAGAACGACTTTTTCTCCTTTTCGGCTCAAAGATTTTATAAGAATTTTGTTATGCCTTGGCATGAAATTGTTTTTACCCATTGGGTTTTTTGGGGGTTTAATATTGATCGAAACCCCTTTACGTTTTATGCCTTAGCATAAATTTGTATTTAAGCGATTCGATACCCCTAAAGGTTTTTCGAGGCTTGATATGATCGAAGCCCTTTGATTATTTTTCCTAGGGTAACCCTTTTCTACTAGTTTCTTAAAGAATTCGAGGCCTATTTTTATTGCGGGACTCGGACATCTCCGAGCCGCACTAGTTTGGCCGTAGCCTTTGGGTATGCCTCTTTGGATTATTTTCCCGATAACACTCCTAACTTGTTCAAAGTGTTAGTCCCCGAGAATGGTGGCCTTGGCCTATAAATCGAGGTTGCTTCTTTGAGGTCTTACAATTTCGAAGTTAGATAGTTCGAACATGTCGATTTTTTACGGCAGTCCCCGAGTATGGGGATGATCGTTCGAAGTAGAAATTTTCATTAAGGCACAAGATATCTAGTAAGGAAAAGTACTTCTTTGAATAGTTCATAAATTCGTACATGTTTTTCCATCGGGGCTCAACTAATCTAAACGGACACGGTTCATTCGACCGTGTAGCCCATTACAAAGTTTTCCTATCGAAACCCCTTTGACAGGAATTATTTTCCTTGAAAATATAACATCTGAGGGTGATGCCCCCCAGTATTCAAGGTTGATTGTAAAGAGACATCGGATACTCTAAGTCAGCACAAACAAAGGTTGCCTCGTTAAAAACCTTACTGGAAAAACCCATTTGGGATAAAAACTGGTCGAAGGGAAAAAGAGTGCAACACGTGTTTTAAGGTCCTCATATCTTCCTGATTGGAAAGAACTTCGATACCTTCGCTCGAACACCTAAAAATAGGTTAATGTAAAATGTAAATGATAAAGGGGAAGTTCATACCTTAATAATTATATCGCTTGAGGAGTGAGATGTTCTAATTATTTGGTAGTTTCTCGTCGTTTATCGTTCCTAGCATGTAAGACCCCTTTCCGACGATATCGAGGACTTGATACGGTCCTTCCCAATTTGGGTCGAGTTTTCCTTCATTAGGGTCTCGAGTGTTGAGGGTGACTTTTCTCAGAACCAAGTCCCCTATTCTAAAGTGGCGAAGGTTGGTCCTTCGATTATAATACATTTTGATGTATTGTTTTTGTGCGGCCATTCGAACGAGGGCGGCTTCTCGTTTCTCATCTAATAGTTCGAGTCTAGTACTCATAGCCTCGTGATTTGATTCTTCCGTTGTGTATCAAAATTTGGCGTTGGGTTCCCTGACCTCGACCAGGATCAAGGCTTCGGCACCGTATTCTAAGGAGAATGGTGTTTCCCCCATACTGGACTTTGATGTTGTTCGATATGCCCAAAGGACTTCGGGTAGAATTTCTCTCCATTTTCCCTTGGCGACGTTCAACCTTTTCTTCAGATTCTGAATGATGGTCTTGTTCGTCGATTCGGCCTTCCCGTTTCCGCTAGGATGATATGATGTTGATAAGATCCTCTTTATTTTGTGATCCTCGAGAAACTTTATTACTTTGCTGCCGATGAATTGCTTCCCATTGTCGCATACAATCTCGACAGGTATCCCGAATCGACATATGATGTGATCCCAGACGAAGTCTATATCTTCTTTTTCTCTAACCTTCTCGAAGGCTTGTGCTTTGACCGACTTAGAGAAATAGTTAGTCATAAATAAAATAAATTTAGCTTTACCTGGGGCTGGAAGAGGGCCGACGATGTCCATCCCCGTTTTCATAAAAGGCCATGGGGATAGGACCGAATGAAGGTATTCCCGGGCTGGTGGATCATTGGTGCATACCTTTGACACTTATCATATTTTCGAACAAATTCTTTAGTGTCCTTCTCCATATTGGCCCAATAGTATCCTGCTCTGATGATTTTGTGAACTAGTGATTCGACACCGGATTGGTTCCCACAAGTACCCTCGTGAACTTCTCGTAAGACATAATCGGTGTCCCCTGGTACCAAGTATACTGCTAATGGTCCGTCGAACATCCTCCTGTACAGTGTTCCATCCTCTACCAATGTGAATCGGGCAGCTTTTGTTCATAGAGACCTCGATTCATTAGGGTCTGATGGGAGCTTCTCGTTTTTAAAATACTAAATATACTTATTCCTCCAATCCGAGGTTAAGCTTGTGGAGTTTATATCAGTGTGGACTTCTTCGATCACTGGCTTTGAGAGTTGAACAACAGTCCTCGAGCTGATTTCGTCGTCTTCGACTGATGATCCCAGATTTGCAAGGGCATCGACTTCACTGTTTTGTTCTCGAGGTACATGCTGCAAAGTCCATTCTTTGAAACGATGTAATGTCACCTGCAGCTTATCCAAATATCTTTGCATTCTACCTCTCGAACCTCGAAGGTTCTGTTTACTTGGTTTACTACCAGCAGGGAGTCGCATTTGGCTTCGATGACTTCCGCTCCCAAACTTTTAGCTAGTTCGATACCTACAATCATGGCCTCGTACTCGGCCTCATTTTTAGTCAACTTAGAAGTTTTGATGGATTGCCTAATAGTATTGCCCGTGGGCGGTTTCAAAATGATGCCTAGCCTGGACCCCTTCACATTCGAAGTGCCGTCTGTAAAAAGGGTCCACACCCCCGATGATGTACCCGATTTCAATAAAATTTCCTTTTTAACTTTAGGTACGAGGGTTGTGTGAAGTTGGCCACGAAGTCCGCAAAAATTTGAGACTTGATGGCCATTCGGGGTTGATATTCGATATCGTACCCATTGAGTTCGACGGCCCATTTGGACATTGAAAATATGGTTTTAGCTTCCTAGAGGCGCCTATTAGAGCAAGCTCCATTTTTCTAAATGTGGATATCTAGTTTCTGCTTCTCCTAGAGTTCGACTTACATAATAAATAGGAAATTGCGTACCTTGCTCTTCTCGAACTAGGACACCACTTACCGTGATTTCTGAGACTGCTAAGTATAGGTAGAGCTTTTCATCTGCCTTTGGAATATGAAGCAATGGTGGGCTCGAGAGGTATCGTTTTAATTCTTCTAACACATGTTGGCATTCCGGGGTCCAGGCAAAATAGTTCTTCTTTTTGAGTGGTGAGAAGAACTTGTGGCTCTGAGCTAACGATCTCGAGATGAATCGACCTAAGGTAGCAATCCGCCCTGTCAGCCTTTATACGGATTTAATGTTGTCCACGACAGTGATGTCTTTGATAGCCTTGATTTTATCGGGGTTGGTCTCGATTCCCCAATTTCACACCATGAAGCCGAGGAACTTGCCCGAACCGACCCCGAAAAGCACATTTCTCGGGGTTGAGATCCATGTTGTATTTTCTCAGTATCTTGAATGTTTCTTACAAATGTGTCAAATGGTCCTCTGCGTGTATGGACTTAACTAGCATGTCATCAATATATACTTCTATTGACTTACCTATTTGTTCTTCGAACATTTTATTTACTAGGCGTTGGTAGGTCGCACCTGCATTTTTAGCCCAAAAGGCATTATGTTATAACAATATGTTCCATACTTAGTGATGAATGAAGTCTTTTATTGGTCTTCCGGGTTCATTTGGATTTGATTATACCCGGAATAGGCGTCGAGAATACTAAGGATCTCGTGACTGTCCGTGGCTTCGATCATACGATCGATGTTAGGCAAAGGAAAAGAATTTTTGGGGCATGCCTTGTTCAAATACTTATAATCTACACACATCCTAAGTTTGTTCCCCTTTTTAGGGACTACGACTACATTTGCTAACAATTCGAGGTATTTTACTTCCCGAATGGATCCTATTTTGAGAATTTTAGTTACCTCATCCTTGATGAATGCATATTTTACCTCGGACTGGGTCCTTCTATTTTGTTTCACTAGACTGAACTTCGGGTACAGACTCAATCGATATGTTGTTATCTCTGGTGGGATCCCTGTCATGTCTAAGTGGGACCAAAAAAAATAATCCATGTTATCAATAATAAATTTAATGAGTTTCTTCCTGAATTCGGGGGTTAACCCCGTACCCAGGTATACCTTTCGTTCGGGTAGGTACTCGATCAGTATAACTTTTTCCAGATCTTCGACCGTTGATTTAGTGGCATCGGAATCTTCGGGAATAACGAAGGTTCGAGGGGTCCAATAATCTTCTTCTTCCTCCATTTCCTGCTTCTCTGATCCAGTCGAGGCTGGTGGCAGTGATTGTTATTTGGCTTCCTGTTTTCCTTTGATGTCCGATCCCTTCGATGTTGACAGTGCCGATATCGGTATCACCTCATCGACCGCGAACATTTCTTTTGCAGCATGCTGCTCCCCATATACTGTTTTCACCCCGTCCAGTGTAGGGAATTTCATCATTTGGTGGAGAGTCGAAGGGACTGCACTCATATTGTGAATCTAGGGCCTCCCGAGCAGGGCGTTATACCTCATGTCGCCCTCGATTACGTGGAACTTGGTTTCTTGAATAGTTTTAGCCACGTTTACTGGTAAAATGATCTCTCATTTAGTTGTTTCGCTGGCCATGTTAAAACCATTCAGGACCCGAGTTGCGGGCAAGATTTGGTCTTGTAGGTCGAGCTGCTCCATGACCCTCGATCAGATGATATTTACCGAGCTACCTGGATCCACTAAAACACGCTTAACTTGAACTTTATTTAATAAGATAGAAATTACCAGAGTATCATTGTGAGATTGAGAAATTCCTTCTGCTTCTTCGTCATTGAATGATATAGAGCCTTCTGGCACATAATCTCGGGTCCGTTTTTCCCTAGTAATTGATACTTAGTGTGTTTGAACATGGGCACTTTGTGGAATATCGACCCTGCCAACAATCATATGGATCACATGTTATGACTCTTCCTACTCATTTTTCCTGTTGGCGTCCCTTTATCTAAAATGATTCTTGGCTCGATCACTTAAGAACTCTCGAAGGTGATCCTCGTTGAATAGACGGGCTACCTCCTCTCTTAATTGCCTGCAATCCTCGGTTCTATGGCCATGTGTACCGTGATACTTACACATCATATTAGGGTTTCTTTGGGAAGTATCGGTCTGTATGAACCTGGGCCATCTGGTATCTTTGATTCTTCCAATTGCCGATACAATACCCGATGTGTCGACATTAAAGTTATACTTCGACAATTGAGGTGCCTCTATGGGATCGACATGCTTATCAAAACCACTTTTTCTCATGAGTCCCCGAGAACTCTGTCCTCGATCACTTCTTCGATCGTTTCGGGTGGGGTTGCGTCCTGGGCCACCGTTCCTACAATCTGCGATGTATGGATGATATCGGTCTTTGTTCGGCCAAGCCTCCCTATCGATGTCCCTTTGATTTCTGGTTGCGGACTTGTTCGGATATACTAAACCGGAAGGTGTTCCTAATTGGTCATCCTCGACCCTGATCTTCGATTGGTACCGATTATGAACATCGGCCCAGGTCACCGCCGGATATTTGATCAAATTTTGCTTTAGTTGACGCGATGCTATCGAACTTCGTTCATTCAAAACCCTGAGTGAAGGCTTGAACAGCCCAATCATCTGTGACTGGTGGTAATTCCATGCGTTCCATTCTAAATCGGGACACGAACTCCCTAAGAATTTCATTATCCTTCTATTTTACTTTGAAAAGATCTGATTTCCTCGTCGCAACCTTTATGGCCCCGGCATGTGCCTTTACGAAAGAATTCTCTAACATGGCAAATGAGTCAATGGAATTTGGCGGTGGTACCAAATTATTGCCCCCTTCGATAGAGACTCTCTGAACTTCTTCAATAAAGCTGATTCGATCTCATCATCTTCCAAATCGTTACCTTTGATGGCACATGTATAGGAGGTGACATGCCCGTTGGGATCGGTGGTCCCATTGTACTTATGTATATCCAGCATATGAAACTTTTTGGGAATAGGCTTCGGAGACGCACTTAGAGGAAACGGCTTCTGTACAAATTTCTTTGAATCCATCCCTTTCAAAATCGGCGATGCCTCCGGTATCTGATCAACTCGAGAGTTGTACGTTTCCACTTTCTTATCATTTGATTCAATTTTCTTCTCTCCCGACTCAACTCGTTTGGTGATATCCTTGAGCATTTTCATTGCTACAGGATCAATCCCCGATTCGTTATTATTCGACCCTTCTGGTACTGGCTCGGTCCGACGGGTGGCTTCTAGTTCTAACCCACTCGGAGTTTTATGTTGATTTTGTAGCTGTGCAATAGCGTCTTGTTGAGCCTATAGCATTTCGAATATTACCTGGAGACTGACTCCTCCATCACCTCCTCCATGTGCACCTTGTCCACCGGATCAGCCTTCTCTGCGTACACTCCCTTCGGGGTCCGCGCCCAGGTTCGCATTCAAAGTAATGTGCGAACTGACGTCGACTGGGTTGGCAACCGGTGCTCCCCTGAGATGAGCTTGTGGCACCTGGACCCTCAGAGCGATTACATTGTCGTTTTCCTCGTAAAATCCGAGGTCATTGTCACCATGAGTGGGTGCGTTTTGTGAGTTTGACATGTTTTTAACCTGAAAGAAAAAATACTTGACAAGAACAAGCGTAAAATAGTGTGTGTTATCAGAATCAGTATTGAACAATCACTATTATCCTTAGCCCCACGGTAGGCGCCAAATTGTTTACCCTAAAATTCGGATAACAATTAAACTCATATTGCGGTTTTAAGGATATGTGATTTCGTCCAATATCAATTGATAAACGAGTAAATAAATGAACTGAATTGAACTATAAATAAACCAAACCAGTGTTGAAGCTGAACCTCGACCTCGAATTGAAGTGACCTCGAGGTGGTGATGTAAGAGCAATAAAAGATGAACAATTCAGATGAACAGTAAGTAAAGCAATAAGCAAGAAAGAAACTGATTATATATATTTTTCTTAGTGAATAATGATGATTTCAAATGAACGGAATTCCTCTTTATATAGTAGAGGAATCCTAATTAAGGTATACTTCTAATTACAGTAGAGAATCGTATAAACAACTGAATAACCGCTATAGATTTGATCTGTTTCAAGGTTCATGTCACGATCCTCGACTAATCACGGATATCTCGCTTTATCCGTTACAAAGTTATCCTGATCATATTACTCGAAGTCTATCTCTTCTGACCTCGATTACTATCGATTTCGATCTGGAAAGAGGCTTCGATTTCGGACTCAACGTCTCAACTCTTCTATCAACGTCTCAATCTCGGAAAATAATAAAGTTGGGTAGCCCCGATTTCTACCGAATACAGTGATAAAATTTACAATTTGGTTGAACAGACCATTAAGTAAAATTTAAGTTTAGACCGAGCTAGTGCCATTTCTTTTTCTTATCCTTTCCTAACTTTATGAAGTTTGATTAATATAATTAAGTTGGATTAATATTGGATGCGTTGGTCAAGCAAAACCATTGTTGGCTCTACTTTTGTGGATTCCTCTCCCAACTGTATTTCTCTTCTCCGTAACACATATTATCAGTCAAAAAAGTGAAAAGAACATCTATAACTTGTTTTTAAAAAATAAATAGAAGCAATGACATCATTTTCCATTTATGTTGGGTGATTTCAATTTAAAATGTTCCAATATATCGGCGTTGCTCGAGAGAAAGCACTTCTTTTGTTGTTTTAGTACTGTAGTTAGAAATTCATCTAACGTTTGGTTTAATTGGAATTGTTGGGATGTACTTTGATCAACACTTGATCTTTTAAAATTATTTTTTTGACAGATTTGACTATTAAGGTAGGATATGGAGGTTGAGTATTAAGGTCGAGGGTTAGTGGCTAGTCGTGCGTTTTTCTTCTCCATAATTGTAATATTAATATTAGTTATATTTCTTTTTATTCTTATTTTTTTATTACTACCTGTTTTTTTTTTTTTTTTTTTGCTTCGTTATCTTATTTTTCTCGCTATTGTTACTATTTTTTTCATGACTGCTGGGATTAGGGGTGTACAAGCCGAATCGAAAAATCGCACCAAACAGAAAAATCAAACCAAACCAATTAAAAAATTCGACTAGGTTTGGTTTGATTTGGTTTGATATTGAGTTAAAAAATCTGAACCAAATCGACATATAAATATAAAGTTTTACATATACCTTTAAGATTTTATATAGAATTTTCTTTAAAAAATGTCTAGAAATATATGGGATTCTCTTACGAGATATAATATTTTATAAAATATGAAGTGCTCCATATTTATTAACCTTAAATAATGGGTTGTATGATCACTTTCTTATCAAGTGTTACCGAAATGCGTCAATCTTTTTGTTATTCCATATTCATATGTCAAAATCTATTAAATTCTTATATCTTTTTCGAATTTGAAGTGATTATTATTATTTAGTTATCATATTAATTTTTATGTTTAATTACTAAATTCGGTTAACTTTGAAAGCGTACATCAACGAAAAATTATTATTAGACGACTAAAGAAAATAACTATCATGTGTTACTAAGTAAATTCTCCCATAAGAATATTTAATAGATAATATGTTTGTCAATTTTTAAAAAATTTATTAAACATATATTTGTTTATCAATAATTTAAAATAGTAGGATTGAAATAATATTTAAGTAACAAAAAAATCGAAAACCCCGTCAAAACTGAACCAATCCAAACAGATATAGTTGGTCTGGTTCAGTTTCGATAAAAGCCGAATCAACACTGTTCATATACACCCCTAGCTAGGATTATAATTTCTTTGAAACGAAGATTTATAGAAAATAACACATTTATCTTTACAAAGTAAAAATAAAGTTTGTGTATACATCACCTTACCAAATCTTACTTGTAAGATTTCACTTGATAATAATGTTGTTGTTATTTGAATATCAAAGTAGAGATATTGGTGGGGAACGTCTTCCTTTGTTCTTTGTTTTTGTTTGATTAGAATCGTTCTAAAGATTTCGATGCAACATTCAATTATTTAGTGGAGTTTTGTTGAAATTTATGAATCCTATTTATCTATTATATTAAAAGCACGAATTAATATCCTATTAAAATGTGGTTCACTTTTTATATTCTTTAAAAATTAATTTAACATCAGATAAAATAGTAATTTAATTATTTCTCTAATATTTAAGAATAAATATTAAATAATTTTCCTAATGTTTAGCACTTCTTTCTATTCTTTAAGGTTTAGCAGACCTTTTCTTTTTTTCATAATTCAAAAACCTACTAAACTTTAAAATTCACAGGCAGACTTCTCTTCGTTCCTTTTAGGGTTAGAAGTCATTTTCTTTTCTATCATAATTTGACCTATTAATTAAACTCTAATAATCTACAGGAACTGCAAGACATATTCATAAATTATGAATTAATGTTGCTAATATGCATAAGTGGCAAATTGACGACTTGACGCAACAGGTTAGTAATATTTCTCAAAAATTATAATTTCAGGATTTATTATTTGAGATTGATTTATTTAGAGAACAATTCTTCTTTAATTGAGGTTCATAATTTTCTAACACTATTATCTTCTTTTATGTTGGTGTTTAATCCATATCTATCAATGGAGTTTTGGAGATTTTTGTTGCAATGAAAGGAGCTGGAACAATGACTCGCTTATACTTGATGATACAGATGTTGAAATGCGTGTAGGAAAAAACAAGCAGTACATACATACATACATATATATATAAACTAAGAACAAGAACACACACTAAGAACAAGAGACAAAAGAAATTTTGATAAGAGACTAGAGAGGAAAAGAAACTTGATAATTTTAAGTAGTTAATTATAATTGTATTTTATAACACACAAAAACTCGTAAAATGCACATGCAGATAAAAATAAATACTTTAAACACTATTGTGATGATTTATATGAATGTACACATTAAATTTGCATAAAAAATTTAATAGACATTTATACCTTTTGAGAATTATATTACATTATGATACATTTCATGTTGAGTAAAATAACAATACACATTAATTTTCTACCTACTAATTCTTTGATTCCAGCTAGTAAGAGAGATATTCAACTAAGAAATCGACCCTAGAACTTTTTAACAATCATTTTATTTCTTTCTAGAAACAATTTAGTTGGGGTTTAAATATTACCCATCCAATTATATTCTACGTATGATAATTAAAGCTAACAATATGAAATTTCTTTTTATTTTTCGTATTTTCTTATTTGAGTTTAGATGGGAATAATTAAAGTTCATATTGGGTACTCGATAAATAAAATATATAAGTGCAAAATTAATTAGAATACTTTTGTGTTACATAGTTTTTTTCTTTTATTAACGTACACGTGCAACGCACGTACCCTAAAGCTAGTAGATTAATAACAATATTTAGCTGTTAATTGGTGCAAGTAATATAAAATTTAAGTTAAAGATAGTTTCTTCATGAAAATTGACTCCCTTTCTATCCTTTAACTAATTAATTTACTCAGGCAAAGCTCTACGTATATAATTGCTTTGCAGAAGAAAGTTGAGCAGAAACAAATAAACTAAACTTCTTTTTAAGAATAATTGGAGGATCAAGTCAAGACAATGAAGCAAAGTAAGGTACAATTTCAAGTGCTACTTTTTAATTAGAAATTATTTAATTCTTCATTTTGTTGGGATTTAGGGAGGAAACGGGGGATTGTTCACTAACTTCTTTTAACCTAACCTGTCTTTTGTGTGTATGTGGTGGGGGAGAGACTGTGCATGTTCTTGATTATATGGGATTACAAAACAAATCCCAATAAAAAAGTTTTCTAACCACTGAAATTGTCCAGGTTTAATACACTTCTCTTTTTCTTAAATTGTCGACCAATAGATCATTAATATTTGTATTAAGATAAGCTGTCTAGCTACATCATATCTTTTGGAGTATGACCGTTCCCCGGATCCTACAGGGACACTTTGAGCACCGGGCTATTTTTTGTTTTTTCCAACAAAAATGGCCCCATATTAAGCCTACTGCATGGCTTATTCTTACAAGTGGACGGTGTGTAGGAAGTATAAATGAGAGCTTGATGAGATAATGTGATTTATTTCAGTTTTAATTAAGACCCCATTAGCTTTGATTAGAAAACAGGAAACGGGAAAGGACGAGAACAAAAATAAAAAGAAAAGGAAAACATAACTTTTTCTTGTTGGTATATGTAACTTCTTTTAGGTCTTTAGTGTGCTTTCCCCCAACTTTGATGTGTACTTTGCTTCTTCTTGCATTTGCAAACAAATAATTTCAGTAATACTTTCTCTTTTAATTAGCTTCTTGGAATGTTCTTCTTCCAAGGTAAATGCTCTCATTAACTTTTTCACTTTCGGCTCTAAAGACACAATAATTGAATTTATTAAGCAATAATTTGTCTCTTTACAAAATCGTCTCTTTTTTTATTTTCTTTCTTTTTTACAATCGCAATTAGTCACTTCCCCACGTTCACTACTCTCTTCATAAAACCACAATGATCTCCTTCACCAAAGAAAAACAAAAAGGAGATAATCGGGATGCTCAATTAATTGGCATACAAATTTCGGTTTATTGAATTAGGTGGCGATAAATATGAATTAAATTTAGAATGAATGCAAGTGATTGCTATAAAGCATGATGCCTGAGGAAGACTTTGATCGGGGACTACGGAACCAAACATAGTGTAAAGAGTAGTCATGTGTACAAAGTATTCCGTGTTCACTAGGGTCCGGAGGTGCTATGTAGGCAACCTATTTTAATGCAAGCATTAATGATCGATTTCACGGTAATTACTTTTAACATAAAGTTCTAAGTGAATCCACTATTATTCAATCTGTATTGCTGTAAAATCAATAAAGTATTAAACTTTCTGAAATAAAACCAGATGCAGAAAGTTAGTAGAAAAGTTTAACAAAATAAATTCTGAAAAATAGTATCGGAATAAATCGAGCCCACCGAATGCATAGTGTGTCCTTAAGGAAATTATTTCCCTCAAGTACCCGAGGTGCTGGAATATTATCCTCCCAGGATAGAACGATTTAACTCACCAGCGTATTGGTACCAAAAACTCCGATGAACAGCGAACCACTCAATGTCGTAAAACACACTGGAAAATATTGTGCAGAAGAAGAAGAAGATAATCAGAAAATTTAATAAGTAAAAATTATGGGATTCAAGGCATATTTATAGACGATTTTGCACTGATTCTGAAAAGGTTTGCGAACTTTCAGAATATTCATAGCTGTTGGAATGTTGGAACAGGTGGGAATATTGCGGGAAAACTTAGAAACAAATTTAAAATAATTTGGATTGGACCGGACCGGGTCGCGGGTCATGGGTTATTCCGGATTGAATTTTCGTTAATTATTAAATTAATTAATTAAATAATTTGAAAGGAATTTTGTCCAAAAAGAATCCGAAGTCGAGCCGAGCGAGCGACGACAGCGACGACACGAGGCTTGCCTTCTTCTCAACTCTTTAAGAGCTAGAAGAAGAGCAATTGAATATATACCCATCAAAAATCTTTTCTTCCTTCAATATGGGACAATGTCCCTTTGGCAAGGAGGGAAACTCAAATATTTCATTTTTCCTCTATTTCTCATTCACTCTCTTTAAGCTACACCAAGCTTAAAACTCAACAATCCCCCACATGAATGGAGAATGGCTATAAAATAAAGGAATGCACGGTCGCATGTGTGTTTTACATGCAAGAATTAATTACATCTGGATAAGTAGGTTTCCCTTTGAACTTTCCGTAGTGAACTTATATCGGATATACTCGGTCAATCGGTAGATTTGATATCTTTGAACCTTCGAGTTTTGTCGTATACCTAGACAACATAAGTCACACAATCAATCCTTAACCATCTATAGTTCTCACGTTTGTGTTCGTTTCAGCCATGAACACCGCCTGATTTCATGAGTGCTTAGAGAATGGGCCTTTACTTTCATTCTCTTTGAAGCGACTTACACTTCACACTCACATAGGTGATTCCTAAACGTGTTATCCTAAAGACACATTATCTGGTCATATCTGGCCAGACTTAACAAATCATTAAAAAGCTTTAAGCTTTATTGACTCATCAAAAAACCTTAATGCTTTACCTCGATTTTTTAACATTGTCTTTATCACGAGAATGGATTGAGTTATTTGACAATGTTGAACCGTCATTCATAACTTTGTTTGATCTCTTTGAACCTAGCTCTTGGGATCTCTAGTCTGCTAGGTAGAGTTACTACCACGATGACTTGTCCTAGACCTTAACCCCATTCCCTTTGATGATCTTTCAACTGCCTCTCTAGATAGGCCTTTTGTAAGTGGATCCGACACGTTATCTTTTGACTTTACGTAATCAATTGTGATAACACCACTAGAGAGTAGTTGTTTAATGGTATTGTGTCTCCGTCGTATATGATGAGATTTTCCGTTATACATAACGCTCCCTGCCCTACCTATTGTTGCTTGACTATCACAATGTATACAAATAGGTGCCAAACGTTTGGGCCAAAATGAAATATCTTCCAAGAAATTTCAGAGCCATTCAGCTTCTTCACCGGCCTTATCTAAAGCTATGAATTCAGATTCCATTGTAGAATGGGCGATGCACGTTTGCTTGGATGATTTCCAAGACACTGCTCAACCCCCAATTGTGAAAACATATCCACTCGTGGATTTAACTTCAGATGAACCGGTAATCCAATTTGCATCATTATATCCCTCGATCACGGAGGGATATTTATTATAGTGCAAAGCATAGTTTTGGGTATGTTTCAGATACCCTAAAACTCGTTTCATTGTCATCCAATGTATTTGATTGGGATTACTTGTAAATTGACTCA
The DNA here is from genome assembly GCA_005239505.1 of Nicotiana paniculata. Classification (NCBI taxonomy): domain Eukaryota; kingdom Viridiplantae; phylum Streptophyta; class Magnoliopsida; order Solanales; family Solanaceae; genus Nicotiana; species Nicotiana paniculata. The sequence continues at coordinate 36,290 of MDKI01005732.1, forward strand.
GTTTTCTAATAGCACATGCTATATATGGTCGCAAACAATTCATTATATACATCAAACTTCCCAATACTCTTGCATAGTCCAGTTGTGAGTCACTTTCACCTTCATTCTTTTGAAGTGCATAACTCACGTTAATTGGAGTTTTGACAATTTTGAAATCCAAATACTTGAAATTGTCAAGTACCTTTTCAATGTAGTGAGACTGTGATAATGCTAGACGTTGTGAAGTCTTGTGAATTATGATTCCTAAGATTACATCAGCAACTCCTAAGTCTTTCATATCGAATTTGCTAGCCAACATGCGCTTTGTAGCATTTATATCTGTCATACTTTTGATCATTATCAACATGTCATCAACATATAAACAAACAATGACTTCATAACCTGGAGTGTTTTTAATGTAAAGACATTTGTCGCACTCGTTGAGTTTAAACCCATTTGCCAATATTATTTGGTCAAATTTGGCATGTCATTGTTTGGGTGCTTGTTTAAGTCCATAAAGCGACTTAACAAGTTTGCACAGTTTCTTTTCTTTACCAGGAACTACAAAACTCTTAGGTTTTTCCATGTAAATCTCTTCCTCCAATTCTCCATTTAAGAAAGTTTATAAAATATCCATTTGATGGATTTCAAGACCATACACGGCCGCTAGTGCCACTAACACCCTAATAGATGTTATCCTTATTACTTGCGAGTAAGTGTCAAAGTAATCAAGGCCTTCCTTTTGTCTATAACATTTGACAACAAGTCTTGCCTTATATTTGTCAATAGTGCCATCGGCTTTTATTTTCCGTTTAATGATCCATTTCGAACCTAAAGGCTTATTTCCCGGAGGAAGATCAACCAATTCCCATGTATGGTTATCCAAAATTGATTGAATCTCACTATTGACTGCCTCTTTCCAAAATTTTGAATCAGAAGACGACATAGCTGCTTTAAAAGTTTGAGGTTCATTTTCAAGCAAGAATGTCACGAAATCTGGTCCAAAGGAAGTAGATGTTCTTTGACGTTTTCTACGCCTTGGATCTTCTACACTTGGAGTATTTTTCTTTGGTTCTTTCCGAGGTCGTTTAGGTCTTTCACTTAACGACCCATATTCAGTTTTATACGGATAGATGTTTTTCAAAGAATTCAGCATTATCTTATTCCATTATCGTATTAACATGAATCTCGGGATTATCAGATTTAAGAACCAAAAACCGACATGCTTTATTGTTTGGAGCATATCCAATAAAAATTCAATCTGCTATTTTTGGTCCGATTTTAACCCTTTTAGGTAAAGGAACTTGTACATTTGCTAGACACCCCCACACTTTGGAATATTTCAAGTTGGATTTTCTTCCTTTTCATTTTTCATATGGATAGATTGCGTTTTGCTGTGGGGTACTCTGTTGAGTATTCGGTTAGCTGTAAGGATAGATTCCCCCCCACAAACTCTGCGGTAATCCAGAACTTATTAATAAAGAATTTAGCATTTCCTTTAATGTCCGATTTTTCCTTTCCGCAATTCCGTTGGATTGAGGTGTGTAAGGTGCAGTAGTTTGATGGATAATTCCATATTCCGAACATATTTCTGCAAACAGAGATTCATATTCTCCACCTCTATCACTTCTAATCATTTTGATCTTTTTATTCAATTGATTCTCTACTTCATTCTTGTATTGCTTAAATGCTTCAATTACTTCATCCTTACTATTAAGAAAATAAACATAATAATATCGAGTGCAATCGTCAATAAAATTAACAAAATACTTTTTCCCACCTCGAGATGGTGTCGACTTCATATCACAAATGTCAGTATGAATTAAGTCTAAAGGATTTTAGTTCCTTTCAACAGACTTATAAGGATGTTTTACAAACTTAGATTCAACACATATTTGTCATTTCGATTTATTACACTCGAATTTAGGCAATAGTTCTAAATTAATTAATTTTCGCAAGGTTTTATAATTGACATGTCCTAAACGAATATGCCATAAATCATTTGACTCCAATAAATAAGAAGAAGATGAAATTTTATTCATACTGTCAACAACCGTTACATTGAGTTTGAAAAGTCCCTTCGTGAGGTAGCCTTTTCCAACATATATTTCATTCTTGCTTACAACAACTTTATCAGAAACAAATACACATTTGAATTCATTCTTCACAAGTAAAGAAGTAGAAACTAAATTCTTCCTAATAGTAGGAACATGAATAACGTTGTTGAGCATTAACACCTTGCCAGAAGTCATCTTCAGGAATATCTTCCCATAACCTTCAATCTTGGCTGTTGCATTATTTCCCAGAGAAATCTCTTCTTCAGGACCAGCAGTAGAGTAAGTCGCAAATGCTTCTTTGACAGCACAAACATGTCGAGTGGCTCCAGAGTTAATCCACCACTCCTTCGAATTTCCAACTAGGTTGCATTCTGAAAGCATTGCACAAAGAGCATCAATGTCATCATTCTTCTCCACTATGTTGGCTTGTCCCTTCTTCTTATCCTTTTTCGGGATACGACAATCAGGGGCTTTGTGACCAACTCTTCCACAATTGTAGCAGTTGCCCTTGAATTTCTTTTTGTTCTGCTCCTTAGTCTGTCCAGAAGACCTCTTCCACGTCTTACTTTTTGGAGCAGTCTCCTCAACGATATTAGCTCCCATGATCGTTGAATTTCCACGAGACTTCTTCTCGGTTGTTTTGTTGTCTTCCTCAATCTTTATATGTATCACAAGATCTTCCAACTTCATTTCTTTGTGCTTGTGCTTAAGATAGTTCTTGAAATCTCTCCACGAATGAAGTAATTTTTCAATCATTGCAGCCACTTGAAATGCTTCATTCACAACCATACCTTCAACAATAAGGTCGTGAAAAATGAGTTGAAGTTCTTGAACTTGGGTTCTCACAGTTTTGCTGTCTATCATTTTATAGTCTAGAAACTTGGCAACCACGAACTTCTTCAAGCATGCATCTTCTGTCTTGTACTTCTTCTCAAGTGCGTCTCATAATTCTTTCAAAATATTCATCTCATTGTACACATTGTACAAGTCATCCTCTAAAGCGCTTAAGATATAGCCTTTGCAAAGAAAATCTGTCTGCTTCCACGCCTCAACAATCATGAATTTCTCGTTGTCCGGCATGTCCGCAGCAGGCATTGCAGGTTCTTCACTAGTGAATTTCTGCATACCAAGTATGGTAAGCCAGAAGAACACCCTTTGCAGCCATTCTTTGAAGTTGGCTCCAGAAAATTTCCCCAGTTTCTTTGCCGGTGGAACATCAAGTCGGCTTGACGAGGCTATCGTCGTTGCCGCAACAGTCGCAGAAGAATTTCCGTTATCAATAGTCATTTCTCATTGTCAACAACAGAAGAGTTCAATTAATGGCAAAACCAAAATAGTAAACAATACTATAATTAAAGATAAACAGTACGTATAATAAATAAAAACCGAAGTTTTTATATACTGTTTCACAGAAAACGATGAAGTTTTTATGTTCTTCAAATCGTTTTCTGAATTTCAATATTCTGATGAAGTTTTTATATCTTCAAAACAGAATAGTAAAATTCAGAAGGAGTATAAAACCACACATGTTTTAATCTCCACAAACAGAATACAGAATAAAAGATAATTTCCTTAAGATTGTTATTCAATCTGTATTGCTGTAAAATCAATAAAGTATTAAACTTTCTGAAATAAAACCAGAAGCAGAAAGTTAGTAGTAAAGTTTAACGAAATAAATTCTGAAAAACAGTATCGGAATAAATCGAGCCCACTGAATGCACAGTGTGTCCTCAAGGAAATTATTCCCCTCAAGTACCCGAGGTGCTGGAATATTATCCTCCCATGATAGAACGATTTACTTCACCAGCGTATTGGTACCAAAAACTCCGGTGAACGACGAACCACTCAATAGTTTAAAACACACTGAAAAATATTGTGCAGAAGAAGAAGAAGAAGAAGAAGAAGAAGAAGAAGAAGAAGAAGAAGAAGAAGAAATTAGAACATTTAGTAAGTAAAAATTCTGGGATTCAAGGCATATTTATAGACCATTTTCCACTGATTCTGAAAAGGTTTGCAACCTTTCAGAACAGTCCGGACCGGACCGGACCGGATGGGTCGCGGGTCATGGGTTATTCCGGATTGAATTTTCGTTAATTATTAAATTAATTAATTAAATAATTTGAAAGGAATTTGTCCAAAAAGATTAATCAATCAATTGATCCTTGATCAAATCCGAAGCCAAAGCTCTGAAGCCGAGCGACGACGACAGCGCGAGGCTTGCCTTCTTCTCAACTCTTTAAGAGCTAGAAGAAGAGCAATTGAATATATACCCATCAAAAGTCTTTTCTTCCTCCAATATGGGACAATGTCCCTTTGGCAAGGAGAGAAACTCAAATATTTCATTTTCCCTTTATTTCTCATTCACTCTCTTTAAGCTACATTAAGCTTAAAATTAAGCTCTACCAAGCTTAAAACCCAACATCCACCTCATTTGCTACATTGATCAGTCATTGAGTTGCATCAGACTGCGTAAAAGAGTTGTACATGCCCTTTGCTAAAGAAAAGTTATTGTTCAGAAGCCCAAAAAAACCTAAGTAGGATTATAAAGTGCATATATGACCCTGAGCAGTCACGAGATTTTTGACAGCCTTCATTTATATACTTGTACCATATACTATTTTAGGCCAAGCCACCCGACAAGGAACAATAAAAAGAAATTTTCAGGAATAACTATGTTTTAGTGACTATTAGCTTGTTATAGTTACCATTTACTAAATTGCTTTCCATAATTATGTTTTCAGTTGTTATATACTGTATTCAATGTATTTTTACTACTGTATTATGAATACAGTAGCAAAACTCGGCGAAAAACAAGGGAGTCAAGCTAAGCAGAGAATGTATTTGACTGTATTCGCGAGCTGTATTCGTGAATACAGTAACGGAATTTGCGGGAAAAAAAGGTCTTCAGCTGTTTAAAAACGGTAAGTGAATCAATTAACGTGATAGACTCCTAATATAACTCAACAAACTCAATTATAACACACAAAATTTGAATTTCTAGTTACAGAAAAGATTCTCAACAGAAAAACACCGCAAAAACAGAGCAATCTTCAGAGATTCAATCCATCCTTTCTTTTTTAGTGGTACCTTTACAAATAGATTTATATATTGAAATTATATAATTACATTGAATACTGTTAAATACATAAAAATACATTGAATACATGAAGTATAGCAGGTCATCTATAATGCAAAAACATATGAATACATATTGCATATACATTTGAATACATATATATATGAATACATAAATTATATTCATTAAAAAACCATATGAATACATTTATGGAATACAACGAGACAATAAATACAATTAAATACATGAAATATTTCGAGATACATTGAAATACAATTAAAAAAAAGACAGTAAATACAATGAAATACATGAAAATACAGCAAGATACATTGAAATACAATGAAAAAAAGGTAACAGAATCTTCAAGACAAAGCAGAATTTTTTTTTTCTTTTGTCGTTTTATTTTCGCATTCCTTCACCTTGTCGAAATCTTCTTCTTATAATCTCGTAGAATAAATTGGAATTAGTTGGACTGTGAATTTTGAATAACGAGTAGTTAAACAAAAAAATCACTTCTCTACTTTCCATTCAAAATGGTGTGAAAGATGTTGGATCTTAAGTTTTTCACCTTCAACTATTTTAGATCGTCACGGTTGAAAACCAAATTGTTTTCTAATGTAATCATCACTTCAAAAAAAGAAGAAGGTATCGTCGAACGGAAGAGGGGGTAGGGGTGACACAACAAGGAAGGGGGAAAGTGGTCGCCGGTCGGATCTGTCGTTGGCGGAACACAGCCCCTGCTAGGGTTTCTAAAAGCAGGGGAGGAAAAAACCAGGGGGAAAAGAAAAGAAAGAGGAAAGAGAAAAAAGGAGGCATTAAAAATAGTGTTGAATATGGATTGGCCCGGCTCAACCTAGTCCAATTCATGCGGGCTTTGGTATTTGACGAGCTCCAGCCCCACCCTACATGGGCTACGAGCCGTCACGGGCCAGCCTACCATATATTTATATATATATATATATATATGAAAGTTTAGAACATACTTATTGGAAAGAAATCTTCTACAAAACTTAATAGTTTTTGACATTGTTTCAATAGGTTACTATAAAACTCAAAAAATGAGGACAATACTTCAGTCATTAAAAGTCAATACTCAAAACAAACTACTCAAAAATATTTAAATATTTTCAAGGTGCTCATGACATATCCAACACTGATAAATCACCATCATCAAACACATTTGAATCCTCTTATAATATAAAGATGTCTTACCATCTTCATTTTTATCTATATTTATAATTATATGCAATGTTAATTAGTTAAACATTAAGAAATACCTTAAATGTTAAGAGCAAAAAATATTTAAATTCACATAAAAATATTACTAGTTTGAGATTGGACTACTCTTCTTGTTATTTTTAGTTGTCTATATTTTTAATTAAAAACGTTTATTAGCCCACAAGCAGGCCCAGCCTCGGTCAAGCCTCATAGGCCATGAGCGCTTACTTGGACTGGCTTAAAAGCCTTGTTTTTAAATGTGCTCCAAAAATCTTAGCGCATCCCTGTTAAATCACGGGCTGGGTTGGGCCAACCGAACGGGTCAAGCCCACATTGACGGCTCTAATTAAAAACAACCAAGACTTATTTTATACACATGATAATTGGCAGATGAACCAATTGCCAGATTCAGATTGCATATTTCTTATGTTACCATAGAATCAAGGATATTTCACAAAAAGGGCAGGGACATAGAGAGTGAGAGAAAGGGAAAGTGTGGGACAGGGAGCAAAAGCCAATTACAAAGGATTTAGTTTCTAATACTACTTTCTATATGCCAAACATGGGGATTTGCAGAAGTGATGAAACAAGCTTTAGGATCAGCAAAACTGGATTTGCAAACTAAGCTGCATCTCCTGTCAAAGCAATTATAGTCGTTACTTGGTCTACCGAATTGGATCGCGCTTGGTCATTTCACAAACTCAATGTGTAAAACAACTTGAAATCCATGCTACTTTGCATGTTGGCCGTGCAGTCATTTGCTTTCTCTCAAGCTGCCTATGTTTTCAGGCTTTGGCAAGTGCATCAGAAGCTGTTTCTCCAACTCTACTAGACTGAAAAACCATAAAGATGAGAGGGAAAATTGCATCATAAGAAATACATATCTTTGAACAATGCCGGAAACAAATTCCTATAGCACAATTGGCTTACATCTGATATTTTTGCTGAGCTTCTGTTTGCTTTGCTTTGTAAAGGTCACTGTCCTTTGGCAGGGTGCTCAAATTGTTGTCTAAAAAGTTGGACCAAAAAACCCCATCAGCAAAAGAATTGGCGAAGACGAAGACAAAAAGGGCTCGGGCGTTTTCAAAGAAGAAACCTTACTGAGTAACTAAAATATTCAACAGAAGAAAGACAATAAGTAAATTCATGCATAATTAGGTAGACCTGTCCACAAAGTGGACAACAGAATGGACAAATTTTCATTCATTCTATGATGTGAGATGCATCTACTTCAAAGCTTATCTAATCTCCCATCCATGCTCAATGAAACACCCTATTCCTGCTGAACCCTATCTTAATGGCATAGGTCATTCCACAGTTAAGTCAGTTTCCATGTCTGAGCAGCTCTTCATTTTTCTTCTTTTTTTTACTGAAAAAGTGTGCCATCATCAAATGCTATCACCATCCCTCCTAGAAAATCCTGACAACCATCTTATGTCAAAACACCAGTACCAATTGGCAAGGTCAAAGCAGTGTTGTAACTCCAAATGCAATTTGAATCTACATTTACCCAAATAAAAATTATAAAATAATTTAGCAAAAAAGTAATTGAGCCTCAAGAATTAACTGCAGCCTAAGCATCACAAGCAATATCCAACTTAAAGCATTCTCCAGGTATCCCGAACAATATTGATGGCTCGCAACAGCCAACGATCCAACTATCAACTAATCAAGCCATACCACCCCATGACTTACCATTTCCACCATACGTTTCCTTTAACTAGAGATGAGAAAGAACTCTTCGGAAGACCTAAAACTAATTAACAGTTCTCATTCCCAATGCCAAACCGCCAACAGCCCCACTTCCAAGCGCTTCAAAAATGCTGCGGCACCCATGTTTTGGAGGATCTGACACACGTGCGACATCTCTTTTTGGAGGATCCAAACAACATAGCCCCACACTCCCAAGTACCTCATTGTCAACAACTTACCTTAATACCTAGAGCTTTATTATACACACTCTAGAAAGAACATTCATAGCTTCCATGACCTAAAGCAAATGATCGATTTCTACATCTTCCAGCCGACAACAGGATGCAGTGGAGACGTTCAATATTGCAAAAATCATTAAGTAGGAAACTGAAACTACAAGTCAACATGGAAAGTAATAAAAGAAATGTCCTGCCGGCAGATGAATGTGTGGAGTACATGCTACCGTGGGGAAGTACAAGCTAGTGGCAAAGGTAATCAGGCATAGATTCATTATTTTGGCTACGCTGCTTTTGAAGTACTAATATTATTGTTGGGTCCGTGTATCAGGTAGGATTTGCCTATTCCATAGGAATACCGCTATAGCTCTGGCTAAGATATATTACGAACTCCTCAGCCGATTCATGAATTTGGGACATTTTAGTCCGCAGGGATGGGACGGAAACCATAGAATTAGATTCAAAGGACCTTTTTTCCCTTACACAGAAATGTTCATTGTAGGAAAAAGGTCCACTACTGATTAATTATCCTGACAACTTAGGTCGTGCTTACTCTTCTTATATATTACATCCTATGTAGCAATCGAATTCACCTGCAATTTGTGGTGGAGCAAATTTCTTCACTTTTTCACTTTCCTGAGCTTCTGACAAAGACATGTTGGTGAATTCTGGTCCCTGTCAATAAAACAAATTCTGAATAACATGTTTAATCCTGAATATAGATCGATGTTTAGAGAGCAAAATTGACAATTCACGGACAAAAGCATGACGAAATAATCAGACCTAAGGTATTACTGAATTCCTCTTATGATCAATGGATAAGGAAATTGAGATACTGGAAACTCGACACTAGTGCAATAAGGCATACCCAACTTCCAATAAACCAGAGATTATACCTTCTTCTTCTCCTTCCTCTTTAGAATTTTCATGTGGCATTTTTTAATGTAATGCATCAAATGGTAACGTGAATGCCTTGAATTTAATTGTTCTCTCACATCAGGATTTGCAGTAAGCCAGTCTGTAATTTCCTTTGATTTAATCACCTCATCCGTGTCTAGAGACTCTAACCAGGAATAAACAGGCATCCACTGATCAGTTCGTTGAAATCGATGATCAAAATTTTCCTGCCATACAAGATACTAAGAATAAATTGCTAGTCATCTACCACAAATAATAAATCAGTAGATGTTATTTAAAAAAAGTCAACATTGGGCACTGTGAAAGGAACATGTTTAAACATGTACATATTAGATGAAAACTACAGTAACATTTCCTTTACAAAATTAAACTTGCACTTGGCATTAATTCTTAAAATAGGGAGTTTCTAGCGTAATCATTATGTCGGATTGGTAACAAACTATAGCAGACTCATTGCAGGCCAATTCCATAAATGGTCATCGATTTATGACTCACAGAGATCTTATTTGCATGAAACTTTTGATGTCATTGTATACAAAATAACTGTATATTATGCCTATCAAGTTTTGCTTGTAAAAAAATAAACTACAAAGACATGCATCTTCCCTGGATAGTGCAAAAAGAACAATCTGGAAAGCAAACAAACAGAAACCATGAGTATAATGTGCAAACAGTTATTGAAGCTTTTCTCTAAATAATTATCAGCCATGGAGTATTTTCAGTCATTTACATTCACCAAACCACAAACAACCCATGCTAAACTCACGCATCTGGAATGTCTGTAAATACAAAACACATAAAGAGCTGGTTGGGTAGCTTTTCAACCTGGAAACTGATAAAGAGATTAAAGTGTAACATAAGAAGCAAAGGCTTATGAGCACCAGTACCATAAGCCTATACTTCAAATCAGATTCTAATTGATCAGATCATTTCATCAAATTTTCTTGAGTGGGACAGGCGTCCTAACCGATATGGTGTAAAATGTAAAGCAATCAACAAAGCAACAAATTAACAGAGAAGAGAGAGTTGACAGAAACTTGAGAAATAATTTGGCACCTAAATTTCCCCCAAGAATGAAAGCATGGGAAGCCATAGTACCAAAGTGTTAGATCATGAGAGTAGCATCCCAAGATCATGAGAATTTTGTCCATCATTTAAGCATGCTATAGATCTGTATTTTGCATAATATTGGCATGAATGAGTTTAAATGGTGTGACGTGGTTAGTGAGGATTGATAAACCCGATCTCCACTTAGTTGGGACTGAGGCGTTGTTCTTGTTGTATTTATGCATGCTAAAGCTAGAGATAGCCTCCTATGAACAGTGGCACTACAATGAGACAAAGCAAACTGGAGAGGGTGATCCTTGATTTGGGCCATGAATGTAAAATTCCAAGGATATATGTGGATCTAGGAAATGAAAAAACGGGTTTGATTCAACTATTTGAGTTAAACAGCATCAGAAAAAGAAAACGATCTACAACTAGGAATGATGAACATGATTTTGAGAATGAACAAAATTGATATGCGAAAGCAGATATAAAAGTAAACAGGAGTTGACTTCTTTCTTCCTTTTCTTGGTACCACAAAAAGATCAGAGCAACCTTTACTTTTAGAGGAACAAGGACAAAAACCTCGGGCCCAGACACCCCGGTTATAAAAAAAAGACTAAAATCTTGGACTAAATTTTATCCAGTTAGCGTAGATACTGCAAAGGTTGAAGTGAGATTCAAAGTTTAGAATGTCCTCAACAAGGATAAAGGTGCATGAAAGCCATTTGATTTACATCACTAAATAGCATTGAATTTCTTAAAAACAATAGCTGAAGAGGGATTTGTAAGGCCAGTCAAGTAAAGAGAAGACCAAATTGATGTAAGTTAACTAGGCGAGCGGTCCACTTTGTCTTTTGAGAAAGAGAAAGAATACTGAATATATCCAAAGTGATTAGTCGAGATTTCTAGAGGAAAATTCTCAACTCCTTTGTTTATATACAAAATGATGCAGAAGGAAAAGATTTTTTCCTATAATCGTAGTTAGAATAAGGTCGAAGGGGAAATTAAAAATTTAGATAATGCAAAAAACCTAAACTCTTTTCACAAGTATACAGGTGATTTCAACTAAAGGTGTCATCTTTTTTCTTAGCAAAAGGTATCAAAACAAGTAAAAAAAGATTTCAATATTCGAGACTAAAAATACCTATCAAATATATATATATATATATATTCGAGGCTCAGTAAGAGGGCAAGCAGCACCCCATGTATTATTTCAGTCCTTAGCTAAATTAGCTACTATAAGATTAAAATAAAGAGAAATTACTGGTACCAGCCCCGAAATCCAATTACAACCAACAAAAGAAGAAGGAATTAAACACCAAGATCAAATATTTATTTCACATTAGAAGAATACCATTGAACCCCAAACCAATGGGAGAAGTCGCTTGTCTCCTTCCGCGTATTAGGATGGCCAGCTGTCAAATTCCTCAGCAAACTGCAAAAGAAAAAACGAGACGACTGTCTGGTAGACGAAGCAGAGATACTGTTTCTGGAGCACTTCATTTCTCTTCTTATATTACTTGTACTTTGTGAAGAGGTTAGTAGAAAATGACAAAAATGGTCCATTAAGTTCGGGTATGTTTAAATTAGCCCCTTTAATATATTTTTGAGTAATTTTAGCCTTTTTAAATTCGTCAAAAGTGAATATTTTATCAAACTTTGGCGGTTAAATTTAATGAAAAATTATGAATAAAGAACTTTAATTAAAAATACTATGAAAGAGTCTTCATGTCTTAGAATCTACAAGCCAAACACCAGAACTAGACCAAAAATAACATAAATTACACCAGAATTTGATTTACTGAAAATATAAGTTTCCATTAAATCTTTTTATTTTTACCGTTCCCGTTAAATCTGACAAACTGATTTGTTATATATTTGACGGTGACCGAAATTGTTCACTTTTAATACATTTAAAGTACCAATTGCCCCGTGTATATGTAAAAAATATTGTTTTAGACCTACCTTCAAATATAAGGGATCAGTTTTATTATTTTCTCGTGGGAATTGCGCTGCCTGCTTCTTTTTTAAATTGTTATAATGCTCCCCTGCCTACTTTTTCAAAATTGTAAAACTTCACCACCATTCTCTAAATTCTTATATATATATTTCATCACAAAATTTGCCACTTAGTAAAAGAAAGCAGAAGTTTGACGTCTAGTTAATTTTTAAGTTAACCACAATCAAGCTATCTACTTCAGCCTCCTAGTCCCCATTGCACACTTGAACTTTTGCGTGCTTGTTGAAGTAGTTTTACAAGTCATTTTCAGTTAATGAATGTACACAACAACGTAATCCTGCTTCTTAAAACTGATCAGAAACAGAGAACTTTGAATACACGCATAAGACAAGTTTGTTGAATTAAAGAAATTATTTGTTGCCAAAGAAAGAAAAAAAAAAGATTGTTTCTTGTTATCCTTTACAATTAAAATACTAGTACTACTTATTGGTGCAAGACTTTCCAAGTTCCACAATCAACACAGACAATGTGAAAAGAAGTACTGTGTCGCTACTATTCACCATCTTTTGAGATAGGTGTGTACATTGAAAAGAATCCCAAAAGGATAAGAGACGACGGTTTGATTCTTTCGCTGCAGCAAGGTCAGATAACTATTCTAATTCTCTCTTCGCATGTTGTTTCTTTAACTTTCATTCAGCATACGGCACAATGACTTGAGGTGTACAGACAGCTTGTCAGATTTAGATGCAGAAGACCTGATATAATCCGGCCACAAACACGTAGCTCACCGAAACGCATTCTGATATCTTCAAAGAGCGCCAATTGATGAGGCATCACTTTTGTACTTTGTAGACACATCCAAAAGGAGGACCACCTGCTGCCACAAAGCACAAGGATGGATGACAAAGAACTGATGAAGTTTAACATGGATTTTACATCTTAACTACACTGTCTCATGTGCCTTCATAAAACATCAGCTGCTTCCACAGTCAGCACTAGTCAACTTTGTCCCCAGTTCTACCCTCGGCTTAGCTGAAAGGCCCCTTGCTAGCATCTCTTCATCATACTTGCGTGCCATATCAACCATACCCTTTTGAACCAACGCGTCAATTAATGCATTATAAGCAGACACATCTGGACTCAACCCCTGTTTTTCCATCTTTTCCCAAAGAATAAAGACTGGTCGAAGAAATCCCCATCTTCCAAATTTCCTCATAAGCATGACATAAGTGTCCATCCTAGGCCGCACTCCGCTTTCGATCATTCTATCAAACAACTTGAGAATCTCTCTGGGCTTTTCAAGGCATCCAAAAAAGCAGTTGTATGTAATGACATTAGGCTCGCAACCCTTGCTCGGCATTTGATTAAGCAATCGATATGCGTCTTTGTACCTCCCATTTTCACACATAAGCTTGATGAGTGTGTTATATGTAGAAACATTCGGTTTGCACCCCAACTCAATCATCTCTTGACAAAGCTTAGCTGCTACATCAACACCATCTGAAATCCCAATAGCACGGATGACAGTGTTATACGCGATCACATCCAAGTCAATTCCCTTCTTCTTCATTTCTTTGTATAATTTTACAGTTTTCCATGGTTTTCCGCTCTTGCATTGAACATCCATGTAAATAGAGTATGAATATAGATCCTTTTGCACACCCCTTGTGTCCATCTCTTCCCAAAACTGTCTACACTTCCCCCACCAACTCATTTTGAACCACCCACGAAGAAGCATATTACATATTTTTGTGTCCACTTTAAAACAAGAATACTTCACACCATTCTTGTTCTTAGGGAAGCACAACTCTTCGGCCTCTATCACATGCTTATACTCACAAAGAGCATCAATTAGATTTGAAAATGAAATTTGATCTCTTAAATTAAATTCCTCCGCCTTATTAAACGTATCAATTGCTTCTTTAACCATGTGAGCAGACACATAACGTTTGAATAACACCCGGAAGGTGGTGTGGTCGGGCATGGAGGGCACACTACTCATTTTCTCAATCAAATTCCAAGCTGCATCAAATTCAAAAAACTTGCCCAGAATGTCAATAAGCTGGTTGCAAGTTTGGATGGTGTGTTGGAAGCCACACTGCTTCTCAGCCCAGTTGAAGAACTCTAAAGCTCTTCTCCAGTCATTATTGTAACAAGAGAGCGTTTCCTGCACGATGGTGGGGTTTAGGGATTCAAAGGAGGCACTTGTTGAACTGGCGGGAAGATTGAGAGGTGGGGATGAATTTGGGTCATCATAGTTGGGAAAGGAAGTGGGATTTTGGGGTTTGGAGGGAGTGGAGTAATAACCGTGATGGAAAAGCAAGTTTTCGAATTGGGCGAGAAGCAAAGAAGAAGGTAAGAAAGTTGAATATCGAGAAATAACAGATGAAAGCATTCTAGAAGAGCAGGAACTGGTTTTCGAATATAATCTACAGTAACTGTGTGGTTCACAAGACTGCAGGAGTTAATGATTGTCCTGTAAAGTAAATTACAATGATAAAAAATGCTATATTAGTTTAGCATCACCACAGAAAGGATTATCTAAAAACTAAATATTTTGAGTTTTTACAGTATTCTATAATGGAAGACTGTATTTCGGCAAATATTTGTTTGCTCTTGACTTATTATTGGTGTTTCTTTACAAATACTTGTAATGGGCAGTGTAATGATATAATCAAAATTTCATTGTTTACATGTTGTCTTTCTTTTATTTATGTTAGTTAGTTATCGCCTTTTATTTTCTGCTATTATGTTAGTAAGATGTATGGCTATATATACTTTTCCTTATCATTTCCTGAAAGTTCTTCAAACATATTTGAATAAGACATTTGTTTTATGTAGTTTACATTTTTCAACACATAAACAAGTACCTCAATTCCGAACTATAGTGTTATACACAATTTCCTAGAAAACAAAACTTCAACTGAATTCCATGTCAATCTCAACTCAATTCACAGATGACAGATCATTCATGATCACATAAAAACCATCCCTTAACGCATTTCACATCCCTTTTGATGATTGCAAGTTATGATAATTTGATTTAAGGAAAAAAGAAAAACTTACCAATTTGTTTATTGGACAACAACACATAGTAATTGCAGCCACTAGAACCTAGCCAGTTAGAGTTAAGGGGCTTTTGACTCTTCTTTTGTTTCTGCAAAGTAAAAAAATAAGCCTCAATGCATTGACAATGTCAACCAAGAAAGAAAATGAAAATTTTCCCAATTCAATTTACCAAACCAACTTAAATTTCAAGTTAGTAATTCCCCACTTCATCGTCGCCCCCCACCCAAACAAAAGAAAAGAAATATAAAAAGCTATTGATCATGAATATATTGTAGAACTTAAAAAAACAACCCAGTTTAGCATAGATAATTCACTGTAAACTAATTTCCTAAGTTGGTAACTTTTATAATACCTGTTGTTTTAAAAAAAACTGAACTTTTAAAACCATAATGGAGCTGCAATCACCTCTCTCTTATTTTAAGATTTCAACTCGGTTATCATAAGTTCATAACCAAATATATTTGAAAAATTAAAGGAAAAACGTATGGATAATATTAGTTGAAAGCCAATATTCTATAGGATATTTTTTCAAAACAGAAAATAAATTACTCAGCTTATGAAGTAATAATCTTAAGATGTACTTACCAATAAAACAATAATGCTCCTAATAACTTTAAGATGTGCAATTGAATTACATTGTTCTAAAATGTGAGATGGAGTCAGTTCATAAACATTTAAACTATTTTCTTTTTTCAATTGTCACAGACTAACAGTATACATACATGAGATTTCAGGCTTAAATTGAGATAATTGGATGAATAGCTATATTGGAGACATACTGGTCAATGGCTCAAACTCTCAATCCTTTGCAAGATCATAGCATCATGTTCCCCAACCCAAAGCATGAAACTTTAATATTAAACATATGATTTTGCATCAAGGTAATATTAATTAGCACATTTCAGGATACAACGAGCTGCAGTGTCTCTTCAACATACACATAGAACTAAATTAAGAACCAAAAAGACTGAGTTGGTAAATAGCTCAAATGGGTAAATCACAGAGAAAATGCTATGCAGGTTATATAAGATTGCAAAATCAAATAAAATGGAGTTATACCTTGCCTGAAGTCGGGATGCAACACTCGAAGGCAACGAAGCTGGAACAGTTCTATACGAAGAGAGAAATGGGCCGTGCGGAGGAAAATACTAGAGAGAATGAGCTAGGGTTTAGTCAAACATGAACTAAGAATCAATCAGGACACGAAAGAATTGAAAAAGAGAACCCCCAGAATTCTTTCTTGAACAGTTTCCAATAATTTGAAGATATGGATTGAACATTTGCCTTCAGGAAATCAGGAATACGAGGGTGTTTGGCTTCACATTTTTTGGCTTATTCATGTGTTTGGTAAAATTAAAACTGTTTATAAATTAAGTGTTTATAAATTAAAAATAAGTCAAAAGCGATAATTTCTAGTCTTCCCTACTTATCAAATTTTAACTTACAAGTACTTTAAGTTTGACCAAAATATTTATTGTTTTATCCCTAAAATACTTTTTTTTAAAAATAAAACTCCCACTTCTTCATTACATGTGCTTGTTTTTTCTCTACTGTGTGCATTTTTTAAGGTTTTTTCCTTAATTTTTGTAATTTATATTCCACCCCTTCTAATTTATGATTGTATACTTATTATAACATAAATTATATTTATAAAAAAAAGATATTATCTAATCATTTTTATAATTAAAATAACATGATAAATAGGTAGAATTTATGTAGAATCTAAAATTTTGAAGAAAATAACGTTTTTAGTAGTGTAAATTGTTATAAGGTCATTTAAGTCATTTTAACATGATAAGAGCTTATCAGCACTTTTTAATCAAACAGTTTCAACTGCTTATTATTAATTTCAGCACTTTTATCAAACACTTAACTGCTTATTTTTTAAATCAGCTTCAGCACTTAAAAGTACTTTTCAGCATCTAATGCTTATCAACTACTCTAAATCAACTAAGGCAAACGGGCTCTAACAGCTTGTTTGGATGGTTGTTACCCGTTGTATCGTATTGTATCGTTATTATAATTACAATATTTGTTTTGATTGTTACTTAAAATTCGTTGTATTATATTGTATTGTTAAATTCATTATTATGTAATAACGAAAAGAGCCATTTTACGTAACGATCAATTTGATGTGGTCAGATGATTACTTATTTTTCTTTTCAACTATACCCTAATTTATTTCTTATTAATCCTACTTTACTCTTTTCTTTGTTTTATTATTTTAACTCCAAGTCCAACCTAAACCTACTATCTTCGTTCATTCTCCCGTAAGATTTTAGTTAGTTCTGCCGCTTTTGTTTATTATGGTTCTTCCATTATTCTACTTTTTTTATTGCTAATAATTGTTAACTTTTTTCTTTCATTAGGTTTTTGGTCTTGTTTTCAAGATACAAGTGTTTTTCTCTCCTTTTCTTTTTTTTTGGACAATTATCAAGTGTTTCAGGTCTTGTTGTAACTATATCCGGCTGTTTGAGTAGTTCATCTCCTACTATGTTGAAACTATGTATGATTATTTTGGAGATTCTTATTTGCATGATGTTAATATTTGGTGAGTAATATGATTCACCGAGTAATAAGTTATAGCTTAAGGTCTACCTGTCGATATTGTGTTTTGTGTTGTAATTTTAACGTCTGGTTATGGAGATCTAGACTACGTTTTTTTATTATAAAAAAAATTTATTTTTTTATTAACTTCACTAGAATTTGTATGGATTGAATAACTTTACACACACACACACACACACATATATATATATATATATATATATTAGTTCTTGGACGCGTGCGTTGCACGCATATCCTACGCTAATTAGTATAAATATTTTTAAAATATTATAATAAATTTAATAGGAGCTACAAGGTAATTAAAGAGAAAAAATGCAAGCTTGTACTTATGAACGTGAGCCTATTCAATCAAAAGTTACAATTCTGATGATTTCGATTATGGAATTATATATCAAATAATCAGATGGATGGTAATTCCTTTTTTTTTTTTTTTTTTTTTTTTTTTTTTTTGTTTAAATATGTTAACAACACATAATTTAAATATCGGCTATGGTTGTAAATGTTTTGCCACAAAATGTTTTTGCCTTCTTCAAGAAATTATTGTCGGACGAGAGTAGTGTTTTGTAGAAGTTATATATACCAAATTTCGTTCAAAACACCTTCCTTAGGATGTCTAATAGATCATTGTCAATTTCAAGGTGTATACGTACACATAAGTGCCACTTATTTGTGATACAAATAATTGTTGTTGAAATATTTAATTGATGTATATAAATCAAAACACGTACATGTACCCTTTGTCTCCTTGTTTGATTCAAAATTATGAGTCATTTCATCTGTGAATTTGACCAAAAATTTTATTGGTATCGTATGAAGATAATTGTACTATAAAATGTAGCACAATCATGTATTAGATTATGGCAATTTGATATTTTAGTACTTAATGAGAAATATAACATTCTATTAATCTTTGATTTTTTAATTTAATTTCTGATAATCAGAAAAGAATTTGACAAACAAAAAGACATGAGAATCGATAATATTACAATATGTGTGTAATGAGTATCATGAAATTGGAAGGGTTAAATTACAAGCTTAAATTATAGAAAAAATAACAACGACAGGAAATACCTATATAATGAAAAATAGTTAATTGCAGTGAATAAGGCAAAAAAAGTATTAAGAAGTCACAGTCGAATTCCAAACGGAACGAAAAGAATCTTTTAGCATTATTTGAAAATGTGAATTTGAAGAGAAAAGTATCAAGCTCTCGTTTGGCCATAAATTTTGGCTATTTTTTCAAAAAATTAATTGAAAACATTATGTGTTTATGGAATATGATCAATTTTTAAAAAATTTTGAATTCTTTTTTCAAGTTCCCAACAAGTGGTTAAGAAACTTCAATTCTTTTTATAAATAAAATGAATGTTCAAACAGAACTTCAACTTCAAAAAAATTATTTTTTCAAGACAACTTTAAAAACTTATATTTTAAGTTTCGACCAAATCTATGTCCAAAACGCTAGCTAAATCTTGTTCTTCCATGTATCATCCATCATTTTCTTGTACGGTATCCAAAATTGTGTTTTGCACCAACTTTTAAATATTGGTAAAGGGACTTTCATTTTATTTTCTTCAATTGTATAAAAATATGTCGATATTATCTTCATCCAAAAACGATATATCAAGTTTGTTAATTTGAGCAATGTGAAGATAGATTGAATTGCACTAAGGGCACCTGATACCAACAAAATTTATAGTGAGTTTTGGACCAATAATATAAGTTGAAGCTTGATAAAATAAAAAAAGGATTTTAGAAGTGTGAAATCACAAAGTCAAATGACTTGCAGAAATTTAACATGCATACATTAACCCATACGTAAAATGTATCAGACCCCAAAATGGAACATGAATCAGATACTCCATCATGAATGTAAGAAAAAAAGAGAAAAAATTGTAAACCTATGAGGCGCAGAGGAAAGTAGGCCAAGCAAAAAAATCTAATGGACTTCTCTGAAAAGAAATTTTTTTTTTTGACAGAAACAAGAGAAATGTATTACAGTGATTAGACAATTTGATGTACACTTTTATAGAGTGAAATAAAGAATGTAAAATAATTACAAAATTATTTCTACAACCTGCATTACTACTATAAGAATGAAACTGAAATGTTAAATTTTACAGTCTGCATTACTACTACAGAATTGAAACTAAAATATAAAAATAATTTTTTTCCTCCCTACAAGTTTGGTCCATCTTCTTTGTATTGCATGTATTACTATTACAGTTTTTCTTAACAGCTTGTTGAGACTGCTAAGGTTCTTATAACAGTCCAACCATTACATTTAATTAATAGAGTAAATAAAAAGCTTTAAACAATTTTAGTTTATGGCCATCTGGACGACCATATTATTGTTTCTTTGGATTTTAATTTCCTTTTACTTGTTCCTTTTTGTTATCTTTATTAAATGTATATTTACATATTAAGCATAAAAATATTCTTGAATTAATATTTGCTTGAAGGACAAAATTGTCATTTAACTTTTGAAGGACATTTTGGTCTTTCAACTTATACTTTAAGGTTTCACGCTTATAATATAATATGATATATATAAAAGAGACATAACTAATGATAAATTAGTCGAAAGAGTTATCTTAAACTACTTTATGCGTTATTGTTGATAAAATCTAAACTTTATTGCAATTAAGGGTATTTTAGTAATTTTATCAGTTACAGTACATTACCATATAGTCAAACTAAATAATAAAATAATATAATCTATCCAAACATTATATTCACAAAATAATACAATACGATACGATAAGATACGATACATTATGAAACTAGGGGATGACCATCCAAACAAGGGGTAAAAGTCAACGGAACTGCCATTTTCTTTCGGAAGTGATCTGAACGGTTTAGTGCTATTTATAAGTTGCAATTTTATAATAAGCTTCTAAAATCAATTTTAAAAAAATGCTTTTCTCGAAAAGTAGTAAGTAATACTTAGTATTTGATTAATCTTTTAAAAATATTTTAAGAATTTTACCAAAGTATTTTTAGAAAGAAGCTTTTTTTTCTCATTCACAAAAGTTACTTATATCTTTTACTCAATTTTTTTTTAATCTAGAAGCTTGATTAAATACTTTAACTTAAAAAAAATATGTTGGTAAAAAAAACTTGACTAAATAAACTATTGAAATGCAACTTACTCAAATGCTATTTATTTTCATATTTATAAATTACATTTTAAAAGGTAAGTTAAGTTAATGATCAGACCCATTATTTCCCGTTAACACGTGTAAATAGCAATTCACATATGCATATTTTTAAAATTTTCACAAAAATTACACATTAGTGGAATTTGCCAACCAAAATTACACATTTTAGGAAAAAAATTCTTCAATATGATCCTCTGTCTTGTTAAACAACAAAAATAGTCTGTTGATCTGAAATAATCCATTAGATATACTAATTGGCAGTTTTGATCTATTAAATTAGCAAAAAGTGATAACTTTTTAATTTAACAAACTCTGGTTATTAAATTTAACACAACTATGAATTGAGGAAGTTCTTTATTTAATTAAAAATATCAAATTATGAGTAAGAGTTATTATGAAGTTTTGAAAATTAATTGTAATTGTAATTGTATTTTTATCTAACATAAGATGCAGTTAAGAAAGAAAGTGTGCAGTATGTTGACACCTGGTTTTAACTTTAAAGCTTTTCAGAAAGAAAAAGTTAGCAGTATTCATTCATTCGCTGGCCACCATCTATTTTGAAAAGTAAATGAAAATGGCGGGCTAAGCGTATTGTCTCACCAGTATTCAAATCTCATAAGCACACACACACGCACAAAGCAAAATAAGCAGACAACGTTAGAGATTAGAATGAAGAGCGGCGTCGGGGAAGCGATGAGGACGAAAATGGAGGAGCTTAGATTAATTTGTGACAGAGAAATTCCCATTCAACAGCAGAAATTGGATGCTGGCTCTCACTCCTTTCGAAAATCCCTCGATTCAGCCAAGGCCCAAGCACAAGAGTCTCTTCAATTACAGGGTATGCTTTTTTTCCTAAATTCTGAGGCTCCCTTGAATTTTTCGTCTAAACTTAGGGTTTTCACCTGAACATTATTCTTAGCTATTATATAGGATTATATCTCCTACATTGAAATTTTCTTCACGTGGGATCTTATTGATTTGATTATTTGATTTAATTGACTGGTTGCGGCAGCAAAACTTGGGAAGTTAAAAGTTGAGCTGAGGGAATTGGAAGACAAATTGGTGAAAGCACTTGCAGGTGTGTCACTCTTTTCCCGTTCTTCTCTGTACTGCTCTTTATGTATGCTGTGGATTTCCTAATTAAGCACATTATTTTTGGGCTGAAATGACGGTTATGCTGAAATCGAACTTGCATATGTGATGACCTAAGTACTAATTACTAAGTATGCAAATAAACTGTCTTTGTATGCTCTGAAGATCCCTATAGTAGTAAGAATATGAGGCAATAAACACTGAAAGTCTGAAGATCTAAGTTACAACACTTCCAAAGTTTAAAGGTAATATTACAGCAATGGATCTGTTATGGTATCTAAGATTTTTTTTCCTTGGATTTCTTGTGTATTCACGGAAAATGGGAGGTATGTGTAAAAGATTCACATACAAAGTAGCTGCAATATGGTAGTCACCACTGTTTTTGAGGTTATTTACTTATTCTGCTAGTTCTCATCCATAGTATTTTCTAAAATGTCTTATTTTAAATCTCAACTTCTTTTGCTTTTCAGAATTGAGACTTAAGAAGAAATGATTTCAGCGACTTATTAGATATATCCGGCATTCATGGTTTACAACTTGGAAAAAAATTGAAGAACTACTCCTGTTACTTTTCTAGATGCTATACTAATTTTGGATTATCATTTTCTCTATAGAATTGGATTATTATTATTATTTTGTCTCTGTTTTTTATTTAAAATTCTAACATGTTATGTCATCTTCAGTGAAGACCCGAAAAGAGGCAAAGCAGATAGCATTAGCAGACTCAATATCTGCTATGAAAGCTAGAGTAGAAAAACTTAGAGGGGTTGTGGAAAACCAAAGGGGCAGGAAAGAGGAATATGCAGCCATAATATCTCAACAAAGTGATGGTAAAATCTATCTCTGCAAAAGTTAGCCCTCTTTTCATGCATTTGTCAAAGTCATACGTGCTTTCATGTCTTGGAGTCTTCCTACGAAACAACTAGCACAGAAAGATGTTAATTTGACCTAATCCCCTAGTTATTTTCTCAAATTGACGCAGTATTATATGTTTTATTATCAAGAGTGTTATTTGACCTTAGGCTGAAGTCACTTAGCCTTGTCTCAGATTAAAGGTGTTTGTCTACTTCCATTCTTTTTACACCTTTCAAAAGCAATCTCAGTATCATAATAATAAAGAAAGTAACATGACACCCAATTTATTTGAAACTCATCAAAAGTGAAGTTTTATCTTTGTATTTTGATTCACCTCCGTTTTAATGTAGTAAAATCAAAGCTCTAGCTCAAATGCTTGTGCCTGGTCAAATGAAGACACCTAATTTGTTGGGAAGGTTGCATTTAATAATAATGCTTATCTGTCTCTTCTTCCTTTGAAGTTCCTCAAGATCTACATTGATGTTGGAAGTTGGATGAAAACTTGTTCAAGTTTTCTTTTCTTTTTTTATCGTGTCTCCTTTTCCAAACTCTCCTTGTACTTCCGTTGTGAAAGTTGGTTTTCGTGTGAATTTTATTGGTGCTTCTTCTATGTTGATAACTTTGTGTGTGGTTCTGCTGTCTCTACCAATTGCACCATATAATGTTGGGTAATTGAGCTTTCTTTTTGTGGGTAAAAGCTCTCAAAGCATGTGAAGAAAAGCATAATCAGACTGCTGAACGGAGAAAGGAAATAGAAGAGGTTATTGTGTGGTACAATAAGGTGCTTGGTTTACGTATTGAATGTGGCCATGGTATGTTTATCCTTCCAACTTGTGGACACATTTAAGATTCTAAAGGAGCAGACTTGCTTTCTGAACCATATAACCTCGCCAAAATCTCTAATTATTACTAATGGATTTTCCTTTGTTCATTCATTTCATATGTCTAATGCAGGGGTGAAATTCATATTTACCAATATTGATGCCAATAATCAGGATAAGGAATACTTTTTTACCATACGTCATGAGAATGATGTATATACTTGTAAGTTTGTAATCTTTATCAACTATACATAAGTGAAGATGGTCCAAAACTCTAATTCTCTGCTTGGCTTGGATTTTTAGTGATTGATTGTGATCCACAACTAAATGATGCAAACCAGCTGCTCCGAGAGTTAAATAAGAGCAATGGACTGTTCAAGTTTGTCAGGATTATGAGAGAAAAGTTTCAAGCAGCTGTAGCACATGGTATGACTTTGTGTTTCTGTTTCTATGTTCCATTATCCTCTGAGCCTTATTTGGTAACACCAGAGCCATATGCGGCTGTGCAAGATATCAGAGAGTATTGGTTGCTTGAATCCCCGGAAGATTGCATGTTCTTACACAGTTTATAAATATATAGAGAGTTTGTCATCAAATTCCTTATAATGGCTGAATATGGCAGATATAAATATGTGGAGAGTTTTTCATCAAATGCTGTATAATGGTTCTGAATACGGTTATGTTTCCTATTCATCCAGAAACTCTTCCTGACATAGCATCTCGTGATCAAGACACTTCCATGATCTCTATGTCAGCCCCGGTTTCTTCCATTTCAACTGATAGTAGAAGTGAGTTTTCATCCCAGCTACAGGAGCATCAATCTGCTGAACATAACAGAAATTCCAGGAAATTTGACCGTGCAAAAGGGGGTAGGCCAGCAGTTCTCTCTCCTGGATCTGCTTCATCTCTTCGGCGTTCTCCTCGTTTTAAGGTAGCATTTATTAATTATGAAAACTTGGACAACAAGCTCTAACTGATTTCTATGTTTCTTTGTTTTCCTTTATATATGCTTTGTCCTCTCTTAGAAATGTTATTGTTGATTTCCGATAGTGGTTTCCCTGTTTATTCTCTCTCTATTCTTATATCTTTGAGACTTACTCGGGACAGAAATTTTACTTAACCAATTTAACTCAAATTATATCCGAGTTGTCACCAGAAGAGAAAAGAGAAAAATAAAAGGGTAAGAAAAGAAACACTCAAGTTGAATGGTCGCACCCTCTTAGACACTTGAGCATCATCTTCTTCCCACTTTGTCGTCATCCAACAAGGGTCAGTCCAGTTTCACTATTTACTATGCTTAAATGAAATTTATGAATTTATTCTTATTTCTTTTGCTACAGGGAATAAGAGATAAAGAATAAATGCACTTGTGCTTGAAGGAAGCTAGTGCAACACTTATGATGATTTTTTGGGAGGGGGGGGGGGGGGGTTCAAATGGAGGGGGGGATGTAAAACCAGTCCAAAATACCCTTCGGTCAAGATAAGTGGATCAATGGGTCATAGGCCAACCTACTCAACTCAAAGCCGCTATTCCATTTGTTCTTTTTCTTTTCTAATTTGTAGGTTAGTAAAAAAAAAAAAAAAGGTATTGTGCAAGAAAGTAATATTATACCCTGTGGTAAAAATATTTCTCTCTCTATTCTTTTTTCTATTTGTAACAAATTTCTCTTACAGGTTAATTTGGGAAAAATTGCTAATTATCTAATGCAAGTCGACCCAATCTTTTGGATGGGTGAAATTTAACTCTTAAATAGATAGATTACTCATCCAACCTATTGACGTCTGGGTGAGACCTTGATACCATTGTATGAGTCAAAATTGACACTCCTAATGATGAGTAAAGTGTGGATAGTGATGTTGCAGAAAAAGTTGAAATATGGACTTTATTATTAACTGTCAGAGGGGACATGCAAAAATCACTGATAAGCAATTCTGATTTCTGAAGTATATCGCATACATTCTTTCCTATAATACATTGTAGATTTCCAGGCTATACATGTTTAATCCCTCATTGACATGCTAAGTTTTTATCCAAACCAAAAAAAAAGGTCATGATTAACATGAACAAATAATTGCGACTGATTATGTCCTGTAGGTCTATCTACTGGACTGTTTAAAAGGTTCACAAGCATCTGAACTTGATAACCTTTTCTCATTGGCTTGTCTGGATATATACACATATAAACCAACATAAATGTATATGCTTTGGATGATTTCAGTGTGCCCCTCAGAAAGGAACAGTCTTGGATGTTTTTATTCAGCGAGCTTACTAGTTACTAAAAAAAGAGTTCAAAGTATGAGCTATCTAGCATTTCTTAGGAAACTTATGGGTTCATATGTTCACCTGTGTGTTGGATAAATATAATAGGGAATTAGGTGGATACCTTAAAAATTTGTTCTAGTTGGTTGTAGTAAAACATTTTTTAGGGAAGATTGACGACCTTTTGAGATTGTCCAAAAAGGAGAGGACTAACTCTTTTGGGACTGAGGAGTATTTTTATGCGATATGTTTGACCTCAATTCAAAGGATTCAATTAAGTTTAGCCAAGCTAAGCTGAGGACTTATTAATCTCAATTATTTTAAGCTCAATTCATTATACTGTAGTTCAGATAAACTAATGAGATAGACTAGTCTTTGGTATTTGTTAAATTTTGTAAGACAGCAAGGATTCCCTGGTTAAGGTCAGCTTTGAGTGAATTATGTTGTTTTTTAGCAAGTCCTTTGTATTGCTTGTCGTTTTGCTCTTTGAAGTCTGTAGACTCAAATAAGTGGTACTTTCTTTTATTGCTTTTCTTGTCATTCAAGTCCTCACATTTATAAACTTTGTATTACAACAACAATGTGAGAATGCACGGGAAAATATATTATTCACATATCTTGACAATGATACAATAGGCCCTATATATATATATATAATACATGTCCTACTCCTAATACATATGTGATTAGGCTTATTTACTACTATTTAACTACCAAACTGACACTCCCCCTCAAGTTGGTGCATATAAATCATATGTACCGAGCTTGTTACATATATAACTAATACGAGGACCATTGAGGGACTTGGTGAAAATATCAGCAAGTTGATCATTCGACTTCACAAATTTTATAGCAATATCTCCTAAGAGTATCTTTTCCCCGATGAAGTGACAATCAATCTCAATGTGTTTAGTCCTCTCATGGAACACCGGATTTGATGCAATATGAAGGGCAGCTTGATGATCGCACACAAGTTCCATCTGGCTGATGTCACCAAATTTCAACTCCTTGAGCAATTATTTGATCCAAATTAGCTCACATGTTGCCATAACCATTGCTCGATATTGTGCTTATGCACTAGATCGAGCAACTACATTTTGTTTCTTGCTCTTCCAAGACACCAAATTGCCTCCTACTAAAACACAATATCCAGACGTTGTCAGAAGGTGATCCTGCCCAATCAACATCTGAGTATCCAACGATATGCTCATGGCCTCGATCCTCAAACAATAACCCTTTGCCTGGAGCCGATTTTATATACCGAAGAATGCGGACAACTGTATCCCAATGACTATCACAAGGAGAATCCATAAACTGACTTACAACACTCACAGGAAAGGAAATGTCAGGTCTAGTCACTGTGAGATAATTTAATTTACCAACCAGCCGCCTATATCTTGCAGGATCGCTAAGCGGCTCCCCCTGTCCTGACAGAAGCTTAGAATGCGGATCCATCGGAGTGTCAATCGATCTACAACCTGTCATTCCTGTCTCCTCAAGGATGTTTAAGGCATACTTCCGTTGTGATATCACAATACCTGAGTTAGACTGAGCGACCTCAATACCCAGAAAATACGTTAGTTTGCCCAGATCCTAGTCTGAAAGTGTTGAGAGAGATGTTGCTTCATTTTAGTAATACCATCATGATCATTGTCGGTAATAACAATATCATCAACATGGACCACCATCTAAATACAGAGACTCGAAGCAAAATGCCGATAAAATACAGAGTGATCAGCTTCACTCCGAGGCATGCCAAACTCCTGGATAACTGTGCTGAACTTACCAAACCAAGCTCGAGGAGACTGCTTTAGACCATAAAGTGATCGTCGCAAGCGACATACAAGGCCACGAGACTCCCCCTGAGCAACAAACCCAGGTGGTTGCTCCATATAAACTTCATCCTCAAGGCCACCGTGTAAAAAAACATTCTTAATGTCCAGCTGATAGAGAGGCCAATGGCGAACAGCAACCATGGTAGAAAAAGGCGGACTGATGCTACCTTAGCCACGGGAGAGAAAGAATCATTGTAATCGAGCCCAAATATTTGAGTATATCCCTTGGCAACAAGACGGGCCTTAAGTCGATCAATCTTGCCATCCGGACCAACCTTGACTGCAGACACCCATTGACAACCAACAGTAGATTTACTTGAAGGAAGAGGAACGAGCTCCCAAGTACCACTCGTATGTAAAGCATACATCTCGTCAGTCATAGCCTGTCGCTATCCTGGATGAGACAATGCTTCACCTGTTGACTTAGGGATGGAAACAGAGGACAAAGAAGATATAAAAGCATAATAAGGTGATGACAGACGATGATAACTTAAACCGACATAATGGAGATTAGGATTAAGTGTGGTCCGTATACCTTTCTGAAGTGCAATCGGTGTACTAGGAAGAGACAAGTCCGCAGTAGGAGCAGGGTCAGGTGCAGGACGTGAATCAACTGGGCTTGATGCTGGGTGCGGACGACGATGATAAGTCAAGAGTGGCGTTCCTGTGGCTGGGGATCTAGGAGGAGCCACACTAGACTCCCCAACAGTTGGAATGGGTAAGACTTCTGTGGCGGAAGGTGAAGGAGGAGCTGTAGTAAACTCCTTAAAGGTCAGTATAGGTAAGACCTCAGATATATCAAGGTGGTCAGAAGAGGTAAAGAAAGCTTTAGACTCAAAAAAGTGACGTCTGATGACATAAGGTACTTACGAAGATCAAGTGAGTAACAACGATATCCCTTCTGAACACGAGAATAACCAAGAAAGACACACTTGAGAGCACGAGGAGCTAACTTATCTTTCTCAGGGGCTAAGTTATGAACGAAACAAGTGCTCTAAAAAACACGAGGGGGAAGAGAGTATAAGGGTGACTGGGGAAACAATACTGAATGCGGGATCTTATTCTGGATGGGAGATGAAGGCATCTGATTAACCAAATAACAAGCTGTGAGAACTGCATCGCCCCAAAAATGCAGCGGAACATGAGATTCAATGGGAAGTGTGCGAGTAGTGTCAATGATGTGCCTATTCTTTCTCTCTGCAACCCCATTTTGCTGAAGGGTATAAGGACAAGACGTCTGATGAATAATTTCTTGAGAAGTCATAAACTGCTGAAATTGAGAGGATAAATATTCTAAGGCATTATCACTGCGAAAAGTGCGAATAGAAACGTCAAATTGATTTTTGATTTCAGCACAAAAATTCTGGAATATAGAAAATAACTCAGAACGACCTTTCATTAAGAAAATCCAAGTACATCTTGAATGGTCATCAATGAAACTAACAAAATAACGAAATCCCAAGGTTGGACTGACTCTACTAGGACCCTATATATCAGAATGAACTAAAGAAAAAAACAGACTCTGCATGACTCTCAATACTACGAGGAAAGGAGGCTCGGGTATGTTTCCCGAGCTGACATGGCTCAAAATCTAATGTAGATAAACTAGACAAACTAGACACCATCTTCTGAAGCTTGGATAAGCTTGGATGTCCTAAACGTCTGTGAATTAGGTCCAGATGATCTGTAACTAGACATGCCTTGGAGGAATTGAGTGAGTTAAGGTAGTAAAGGCCTTCTGATTCAAGTCTTGTTCCAATCGTCTGTCACGTACTGCGGTCCTGCATAATAAAAGAATCATCAATAAAATATATACCACAATGGAGGGCACGAGTCAAACGACTAACAGATGTAAGATTAAAAGGACAGTCAGGGACATAAAGAACGGAATCTAGAGTGACAGAAGGTAGGGGATTCGCTTGTCCAACTCCTTTTGCTTTAGTTTGAGACCCATTGGCTAAAGTAACAGTGGGAAGAGATTGTGAATATGCAATATTTGACAAAAGTGATTTATTACCAGAGATATGATCAGAAGCGGCTGAATCCACAACCCATTGTCCATGAGTACTAGACTGGGAAACACAAGCAAAAGAATTACCAGCAACAGAAGTATCAGTCTGAGCAACATAGGCTACTTTTGGAGATGTCTTGCTCGATACTGAAGGAACTCATTATACTCCCTTTGAGATAAAGAAAATCCCCGGTTACCTGTAGTCTCGGTCTGAGCAACATAAACATTTTTGGGTGGACGACCATGTAAAGAATAGCACACGTCACGAGGGTGTCCAAGTTTATGAATATAAGAGCACTTGGGTCTAGATCTTCCAAAACGACCTCCTCGTCTATTCTCCATAATTGGAGATGCCCGATTGTCCACTGACTAGGATGCGAGAACAGATGAGTCAAGTGTCTGTGATGAGATCACTGGGTGACTTGATGCTGCAGCAAGGCGAAGTAATCGAGAGAATAATTCATCAACTGTGGGGACAGTCGGACTAGCCAAAATCTGATCGCGTACTCACTCAAGATCATTAGGAAGTCCAGCAAGAGTAAGAACTAGAAACATCGTTTGTCGCTGCTCTTGTTGCTTTTTAACACTAGCAGAAACTGGCATCAAATTCCTCCATGACTGCGTGTACTTGTCCCAAGTAAGTAGACATATCTAATTCATGTTTCTTTAAATTTTTCATCCGCGATATCACATCATAGAAACGAGATATGTTATTAGTGTATAAAGTGCGAGCCTTTTCCCAAACCAAATAACATGTCTGAAATGGACGAAACAAGGGCATCAACTTGGAATCAATAGATCGCCACAGAATAATGCATAATTGAGCATCAATCTTCTCCCAAGGTGCTTTGGCATTTTCATCTCGTTCGTTAGACTTCTCGATTAGATGATCTTGAACACCTTGATCTTTACACCACAGCTCGACAGATGAAGCCCAAGCTAAGTAGTTTGAACTTCCCATTAAAGGTTCTGAGGTAATCATAATACCAAACTGCCAGAGCCCAGGTTTTTAGACCCGAAAGTATCAACTCCCAAAGACATCGTTGGATTGAAGAGAGGTCTATAAAATTATCACCAAATAACAGAAAGAATCAATTGAAAACTCCCTGAAACAGACGAAGGAGACACCGTTTTGCCTACTGTAGCTGCTGGAAAACAAACAGTGTAGTCGTCGGAAAAACTCAAAGTTGTCAGAATCAAACGAAAACAATATGGGTAGGGTCGGAATTAGCAGGCGACCCAACTGTTCTGAAGAAACGTCTTCAAAAAAAGGCCGGAAGTGGTCGTACTCGCCGGCGTGTGAGTTCACGCGCTCGCCGGAAACCTAGCTTCTGACGGCGCGTGAGGAGGTTTCTGCCGGAGATGTTCACTGGGGTTTGGTCGCCGGATGATGACGGATCTTGTGGTAGTGTTGGATTTTGCACAACACTAACGGAGAGAGAGATAATGCAAACAACTTTGAAAAAGTCGCCGGAAAATTGAGGCACGGCGACTTCTGCTCTGTATTCTAGTTCCCGGATGTCTCACCACCACGGCTCTGATACCATGATAAACGGACCTTGGGCCTAATTCAATCCTAAAAGCTAGTTTATGAGGTGAGGATTGTCCAAGACCATATAAGGAGACCAAAGACCTCAAATCCCTCCGATGTGGGACAACTCAACACCCCCGCTCACGCCCAGACCTGCAAACTGGAGCGTGGACAACATAAATGGGGCCCAACATCGGTAACAATAATTGGGATGGGCCTGGCTCTGATACCATGTGAGAACGCACGGGAAAATATATTATTCACATATCTTGACAATGATACAATAAGCCCTATATATATATAATACATATGGGATTAGGTTTATTTACTACTATTTAACTACCAAACTAACAAACAACAATAACAATAACAACATGCCCAGTATTATCCCACACCGTGGGGTATGGGGAGGGTAGAGTGTACGCAGACCTTATCCCCCTACCTTGTGAGGATAGAGGGGTTGTTTCCAATAGACCCTCGGTTCAAAAATGTATAAGTACCACATTAGTGAAAATATAGAAAAGAAGGGACCAATTGCTCATGATATACATAACTGTGTCTAGCTTGGAGATTAGAGATATGATGTGTGTTGTCATTTACATGACTGTGTGAAGCCAGTGCATAGTGTTAGGTCATCAGTCCGGTGATTTGGTGGCAAGTTCATTAAGAAGCGTCTTAAGGTACTAGAAGCAAATGAAAAAGTTAGAACAGATCAATGAAGCAAGGAAATGGTAAGGTAACCGGTGTCAGCACCTCAATAGGAATGAAATTAGCACACGTGGTTACGGTTAACCAATGTCAACCACGTTTCACCCTAGGGAGCTAATATCACGTGCAGATCATTTATACGGAAAGATTCTCTCTTTTACAACATTGATGACTGAATTTTCTGAACAGGACTGTTCGTGAAGAATTCACTCGTTATGCCTTCATGTGAATGTTCTTTTGGCAGGAAATATCTGGGGAGAAATATCTTCGCTTCAACAATCATTGCATAGATTGAATGAGGCTTATTAGATTAAATTTGGGCGCACTTCACCCTGCATGGGTTCCTAATGTGCAAAATTCACTTTTTGGCAGGTCAAGAGATGATAATGATTGCGCAGTTGCTTAGCCAACAAATTTTCGTTAATTCACGAGTCCTGATAAGCAAAAAACTAACTTGCTTCTACTAAAAGATTGGGTTCAGTAACGGGTCATGTCAAATGGCTACCTGATCAGATGCTCAAAGCCTTAACGTTTGTAGTGGGCTGACTTCATTTCTTAGGTTGCTCCATTATATCGTCGTATGACTTTCGAGTTAGTCATTTTATTCTACATGTAGCTATGTAAGTTTTTCTTTTTCTTTTTCTTTTTTTAAATGTAAAGACTACAATTGTGGGACTGGTGGGGGTTAGGCATTGACCTCTACCCGCAAATTAGTATCCAAAACGGAGCTTTATGGTCTTTACTAATTTTTTCTCTGCAAAAGACAGATCCTTTTTCTTTTTGTACATTGTAGTGTATCAAATGTCTGTATTGTGGGATAGAAGATTGCTTAGATGCTCCATTCTTTTTGGAAAATGATATACTTGAGTGATATGAGCTACTATTAGTGGAACAGTTTACAGGTGTGCAGCCAACACTTTTACTCTGGATTTTGCTTTCTAGGATAATTATCTATTTAATATCAATTTGGAATTGCACCGACCCAATTTATTTGGGACTGGGGTATAGTTGTTGTAATATTAATTTGGAATTGCTGGTATTTGCAATGTTGATGACAAGGCAACTCTGAGAAAAGTTCGGAATTAATTGCACAATGCGAAAGAAAGGTGATGAATTTGTTGTGGATCCCTTTGTAAGGTAGTTGTAAAACAGGGAAAGTTGTGTTAAGGGGTATCTATGGTATCTTGAATATTATGCCAAAAGTGCAAAACAGAAAGGCAAAAACGTGTTCTAACCCATATAGTAATGGACCACTAGAAGAAGAACCTTCACTATTCCACTAACATTTGTTCTCTCTTCATCAGTTTGCTAACAGTTGGACTATTTGTATGATATTTTCATCTGTGATCATTATATCTATTTATTTACATGTACATCCCTCTTTCCCCAAAAAAAGAAAGAAAAAGAAATGGTTTGTTCATCCTACAGGTGGAAGCAATCTTCTATGGATGAGAACACGAGTGCCCTTCCAGAGCTTAAGAGCTTCAGTTTCATCATTTGCTAAAACTGAACAGTGACTTTCATTGCAGTCTGCAAAGTATTTCCCACTTATCCCTTCTGTTTGTGGGCTCAGTGCTACATAGCATGTGGTTGCTGCACCCTGCCATACCAAAAAATTGACCTCGTTACTTATTATTATATTCACTCTTTTTACTTTTTCCCCCCACTTTTGTTGGTATATGGAGAGCAATAGATGATTTATCCTCAACTTTTTAGAAAAATAAAAGTATGTGAGTCCAAATTAAGTTGCAAAGAAAGTAGTCGGAATGTTCAATGAAGCAAAAGAGACAAGCATATATAGACGAACCTGTGATGTTGACTTTAGAAGTTTTGATGCCATAAAATAGAGAGAATCTGTTTATGTTTGTAAGGGAAATCAGTAATTATAGTTATCTTTGTTTGATATTTGCAGCAAAATTAAATGGAAAAAAGACATACCTGTGATAAAGCCTTTGTGATCTCTGATTATTCCAGTCTTTACAATTCCAGGATGGACTGCATTGATAGCCACATTTGCATTTCTTGCCTGTTCGATTCAAACATACATTTTTCAGTATCGAAATTGTACAAATATATGAAGACAAGAGCAATTAAATGGTTTAAAGAGTACAGGGACCAAAGAAGGAAAAAGAAGTATCCTTTATCTACAGTACTATAGTGCAAGTGAAGCTGGCAGATTATAAACTAATGGACAATTCCCTAATGAGAGGTACAAGGAGTACTCTAACTTTATTTTCGGGTACCAACTGTCTTTTCTCACAGATAATACCCAAATAATTTCATGTACTGAGTTTTGGCATAGAATTTATCTGTGTTGAGCTGTCTAATCAAGATTCATGTGATATGTAAGAGAAACAGCTTAGTATAAAATCCGTGTAATATGATTAGATTGCTTACCACAAAATTATTAGTGAATTGACTAGAGAGCTACCACTTTTTAACACCGAAGATTATGTTTCGATTGCTTCTAATTGGATATAATCTTTTTATTTATCTCCCATTATTCTTCGTATATGCATAGAAAGTGTATTAGGTTATGAAAAGAATCCGTTTGTTTACAGTCGTATCAACTCTGATAAGAAAGAGCAAAAAACATGTAAGTGAAAGGAAGTAAATAGGGAATTAACCTTTAATTGTCTTGACAATTCCTTGGCGTGTAAAATGTTGGCCAATTTTGACTGAGCATATGCACGAGTACCATTATAACTGTGTGACATGCATCACCAAGACGAATTAGTTTAGAGAAACAAGTTGGAACTAACTTTGAATTATAAATCTCGTAAAAGAAGTAATTATGAAAATATTTACTAAATACTAGTATTAATATTACTTGTTGGGATTGAGCAATTTGCAGAAGCGGAATTGCTCTCTTTTCACCCAGTTGTGAACTACTGAAGTAACATTCACTATTCTTCCTTGTATCCCTGTGGCTTCTGCTGTTTCCACCATTTTCTCTAATAGCAAATCCGTCAATAGAAAATGACCTGCCAAACACCATGATTTAAGTTATGTTTTTTTATATATATATATATATAATCAGTGAAGTTTAGCCTATAATAGCAGGATAGTTATTTTTATTAAATTTATCAATTAACGTGTAATTATTTATTTTTATAATACAATGCATATAACTCAAACTTTTATAGTACAATCACGAGGGATTATAGTTTGAGGTATCACTAGGCTTTTTTTCATTTTTCTTTTTGTAGGACTTCATTTATACTTGGGCATTGAAGTCCCAACTCCATCAAACCAAAATAGACGTCCACCCATTACCTAAATTAAAAATAGCCAATGAACGTATAATATGTATTATACGTGCATAATTGTGTATAATGAATGTATAATATATGTATATGACTAGAAAAAATAAATAATTAATATGACCGGTTATTTGTATAAAGATTCCAAAAAGATATGGTCCCCGAATACATATATAACAAGGAGTACTTACCTAAGTAGTTTGTGGCAAAAGTCATCTCGATTTTTTCTTCAGAAAACTCCAGTTTCTGCGAAAATTTCCCTGCATTATTTCTGCATGATAAAAATTTCAGACCAATCATCAATTACGTTCACACCCTTCACTTCCTAAAAAGAAAAGAAAAAGAGTTTAGGTTATATATATTCTTGTATCATTAGGTCACCTTTAATTGTTTGAGTGGTTAACTTATTTTATTTTGCATGTGCGCCCTGATAGTGTAAAAAATTCTCTATACCGTATATAACTTAAACTCAAAGAAAAGAAAAAATACATACATGAGAATGTGAAGAGGCAGTCCTAAAGACAAGAACTGAGCACAAAATCTGTGAATGGAAGCAAATGAACTCAAGTCTATCTCTAATAATATAATCTCAGCCATTGGATTCTCTTTTTGTATGGATTCCTTCACAATTGCTGCTTTCTTTAAGTCCCTTGCTGGGATTACTATCCTTACACCTCTTTTTGCCAGTACTCTTGCTGTTTCTGCTCCTATCCCTGATGTTGCGCCTGTAATTTTTTCAATATGATATTAATAAAATAAAAAAAAAACAAAATAATATCATGATGCTTTGTCTAATCTTTTTATGACATGTACTAAATTAGGTTTCTGTATTGGGTTCTGCACTAATGCATGGTGATTAAAATACTAATTAATTAATCAAAGATAGTGGGAGGTTGTTAATTATTTAAATATTTCGATACTGAACTTTTTTGTGTTAAAGATAGCATATGATTAGTACTCAGTACTGTCCAGATAGGAAATCTTGTAGTATCTATTAATCAGCAACACAAGTAGAGACAAAACTATATCTTCCTTCAAACAAAAAGAAACACTAAATAGAAAATTGAATATGTTAATCTTCAAAATTTATATTATTATTCTGGAAATTAAAAGGAAAGGAAAACCTCTTCTTCCCCACCCCTTAGCTCCACTCATTTTGCCCCTCTCCTCAGGGTGGGGGAAATAAATTGAAAGGTTTTATTCAAAATATGCCGAGAGTCTATCGGAAAGGTAGGGATAACATCTACGTCTACGGATACACTACTCTTTCTGAATCCTATTCAGAGAGAGATTTTTTGTGATTGTTGTTGTTATATTCAGTACTGTGTGTGATGGAGAAAAGTGATCAGGTACAAAATGATGAGTGAAGCCTCATGAATATTTCATACCCTACATCTGAAAAACATAGGAATAACCTTTGATAAAATGGGCCGTGGAAAGTACACAAGTTTTTCACAGAAAGATGCTTCTTCTTGGAAGAAAAAGTGGCAAGAAAGTACTCCATCTTAATTCCAATGTGTCCTGAGAATATTAAGTCTAAAAATCTCATACTGAAAAATCAACTCCACAAATATTCCTTAATTGGTATGAGTAGTTTGTTCAAAGATTAATTCTCAAAAATAGTTAATTACTTAATGCATGTCGACAAAAATTCCATAATGAATTTTAAATTGCTTAATTATGACTACATTGAACAGTTGATTATTCAAAACCACTCAAAAAGCTGAAAATCCCTTTAATTCCCAGTTGCTCTAACAACAACATCAACTAAAAGGAAAGAAACAAAAGTATATCAAGAATAAGAAGGAAAAAAGAAAAGCTGAAAAATCAAAGAAAAGGATTATTCTTTTTAAAGAATGTTTTCTCCTCCATGTGATAGAACTGAATTTTTCCAAACATGCACATATTAGCAGGCAGTAACCACTGCCTTGTAAAAACTCGCTTTCCCTTGACCAAGCCACTGCCTATGAATTATAATAACAACAACGACGAACCAGTATAATCTCACGAGTAGGGTCAGGGGAGGATAGTGTATACACGGACCGTACCTCCACTGCCTATGAATTACCGGCTTATTAATTACAAAAGGTATATTGTTTAGCCTTACAACCGTCCCAAAAACACAAGAACATAGGCAAATTAGAGATGAAAAAGAAAGAGTAGAATATAAGAGTAATTAGTACCAGTGATAATTGCAGTGAGCTGAGAATTGAGAGAGGAATATTGAGTGACTTGGTCAGCAGTGGATTTAGAGCCAAAGCCACTTGGGCCAGCAATGCCTACCAAATATTTGAGAGCAGCCTTCATTAGAGCTAAGCTTGGAATTTTGAACTGCAAGATTGCAGCTATAGTTGAAAACCACGTATATATAAAAGCTTTATGAAACTTGTCCAAGTCCATATATAGTTATATACACACACACCAACCACCCCTTATAATAAGTGAAAAGAGAATAATATTACAAATGTTTTGCCTACAACCAATTACAACAGATCCCTATTGTGTAGACTATATTGTCATAACAGTTTGGCTAGTTAATTGAGACCAAAATAAAAGTTAAAAAAAAAAAGTTTGGTGTTATCATTGACTACTATAGCTGATGATGTTTTTTTAAAGCTTTTTTTGCATAGCACACGCACGTAATTATGTGAAAGTTTTCTTTCTTATTTCTAATTATTATTGTTGTCTGCCCCTTATTAGTTTTGCGCGTCTTCTTTCTTTATTTCTTTTTCTTTTTTTCCCAACTCGTACTTACTTTTTTGTGGGAGGTGAAACGATTGATGTTTTTTGCCAGTCTTTTTAGTTTGCTGTTTCCAAGAATATTTTTTTTCCCCTTTTGTTTTGGGATATTGCCACTGGCTTTATTGGCTTCATTGTAATTCTCATCCATATTGGAAGCATTTTTTGTGTCATCTATGACATTATAGAAGTGGTCCAAGCTCATGGCCGGCCTAATGAATTGCCTTCCTTTGTGTCTTTTATTCTATAGTTGTTTTTTGGTTGAGTGGTTGTATTAATTTGGTGGAAATGAATCTTTTATCTATTGGTGAACCCGTCTCACAAGAGTATCGTGTGTGTGTGTGTGTTCCTCTTGTTTACAAGAAGAAAAAAATACATAGATTAATGAATTGCTTGATGTCTTGTTACTTTTCGCTTGAGTTTATATATAAGAATATGTAATTATTTTCTTTTTGCAGCAGGACGATTAGTTCAACGTGTCTGTCAGACTGGATATAGCAATTAAATTAATCCAATGAGGCATATTGTCGATTGCGTGTGTACGTATTTAACACATTTTCTGAATCAGATATCACTCATAGCCGATGCACCATTCCACAAGGCACGTAAGAACATTAGGATTGAAGAAAAATTGATGCCTATTTCAAGATTTGTCCAGAAAATGACAGCTAAATTAAAACAGCTGATGTTGCAAGGAGATTTTGACGGTTACTTGTAGTTGAATTATTCACACTTTGTAATTTCTTCTTCTTGTTGTTGTTCTTATTAACTTAAAGCAAGAAGCGAAAAAGAAAAAAAAATAACAGCGGTATAATTAGTTTACCCTTCTACTCAAACATCTTATCATCTAAATGAATACTAGGAGTAATTAAGGACCCGTCTTATCATGAAAGTACCAATATGCAAGACATAAACATCAATAAGAGATTAACTTAATTATATTGACCTATAACACTACTAGAAAAAGACTAATTTTTGACCGTCAAATCGGTAGGAAATTAAATTTTTACGACGGTTTATCGACTGAAAAAAAATCAGTCGAAAATACGTGGTCGCAAAAAAATTACGACCGAATCAATCAGAAGTTTCTAACGGATTTAATCGCAAAATGAAAAATGATGGACGCATTTGAATTTAAGTGATTTGCGACCGAAATGTTTAGTAAATTTGCGAACGATTTAGGCGCAAATCTACATAATAAAAATAATAAAAAATTATTACATTTTCGACCTATTCGAAATAGTCGTACATATTCATGAGAATAAGTTAATTAAAAAAATGCAAAAATTGACCGAATCAGTCGCAAATCTGAAAAATTCTGGTGACATTTGCGACTGATTCAATCGCAAATCAGCCCCAAATCTGAAACAAATTTAGCAGAATTATACTGTATTTTCAATTACACCACTTGCCAATTAAAACAGCCAACCAAACACCTAATATAACCACACCATGTAATATACAAACCAAATCCAATATTTACTACAAATCGAACACTAATATTTAGGGGTGAGCATTCGGTACTTCGGTTCGGTATTCGATTTCTCAATTGTGTATACCAAATACCGTACCTAAATATTTCGGTACGATTTCGGTACGGTATCGGTTTAATATTCGATGGTGATAAAGAACAACAAACTACAAAAGTAAAAATACAGTGCTGAAATTTTTAACTCGGACACTGACATGTTGAGAAACTGCAACCAAATATTTACTCGTACAAGACCAATACTTACGTGATTTTCTAGCAACAAATGGTCAAATGCCTTGATTTTCTAGCAACGAACTGCAATATTGATTTTTGGACCAATATTGTGTTTGTTATGCTTTGATGATAACAAACAATCAACAAAATAGTGCTTTAGCTAATTAAATAGCTTCAGACAGGTTGAACATTACATATAGCTCTAAGGAAGCAAATAATCATGAATAAGCATGTACTCAAATCACAATAACATGAACATTACATATAGCTCTAAGGAAGCAAATAATCATGAATAAGCATGTACTCAAATCACAATAACATGAACATTACATATAGCTCTAAGGAAGCAAATAATCATGAATAAGCATGTACTCAAATCACAATAACATGAACATTACATATAGCTCTAAGGAAGCAAATAATCATGAATAAGCATGTACTCAAATCACAATAACATGAACATTACATATAGCTCTAAGGAAGCAAATAATCATGAATAAGCATGTACTCAAATCACAATAACATGAACATTACATATAGCTCTAAGGAAGCAAATAATCATGAATAAGCATGTACTCAAATCACAATAACATGAACATTACATATAGCTCTAAGGAAGTCCACGCCTAACATGAACCTACAAAATGCAACAAAATACCAATTGTATTCCTCAGATATAACCCTGTACTCAAAACACAATATCAAGCTTCCTTACACTTACAGTATGCTCCAAGGAAGCTTAACAACAAAAATATTAGTATGCCAGCAAAAATACCAACTGTTCAGTTACAAATTACAGTCCAACTGTCCCGTTACAAATACCAGTTACAGCCCAAATTACAGTCCACTTAACAGTATGCTAAATTGCTAATTTGGAGCACTAAAATGGAGCAGAACATAACAAAAACACTGCAAATCTTTTCTCTGAAAATGGCTGCAAATCTTTTCTCTGAAAATGGCCAACCGAGCACGGGGCATGATTGCACTTGAACCTAAACAATATATAAATCATAAGTTAGAATATTATTTTTTGATGATAATAAAACAAAACTACAAAAGTATATCACCAAACAAATAGTGTATTAAACTTACCACTCAAGTTGCAAGTTGCAACTATACATCAAGCAATGCTAGTAGTGTTTCCACTATTGTCCATATCTAAAGATACTTCGATCAAATATGTCAATGACAATGACAAATAAATAATTATGATATATTATTTTGAACTAAAATACACACAAAATATTAAAGCTTACCAAGCTCGAGTTCCTCAAGATACTTCAAATCTTCTTCAACACTAATAGGATTTTTCTCTTCTCTAAGTCAATATTGAACACAAATAAGAGCTTGCACACATTTAGGAGTCAATGAACTCCTAAATGGATCAAGAATACGGCCACCGGTGCTAAATGCGCATTCCGACGCCAGACTAGAAATTGGAATGGCCAACACATCACGAGCCAACTCCGAAAGAATAGAAAATCTAGGAGCATGTGTTTTCCACCAACCTAAGATATCAAATTCTTCACTAAAAGGCTCTTGTTCTTCACTAATGTATTTATCCAACTCGAATTTAGCACCCCCACTTCCATTGTCTTCCTTTTGTTTCTTCAAGTGAAGCTTCGTCCTTATTAATGATGCAGTTATAACACTCCCACAAGATATATTAGATGTGTTATTAGATGAAGTATAACTAGATGGAGATTGAGGACAAGATCTAGTTGAATACATTTTTAGATAATCTTCAAACAAAGAATTCATATAAGCATACACCTCAACATTTATTTTTTTCCCCTTTTCCTCCCCAAAAAGTTCTTCAAGTGGTCCCTCTACATATTCAAATTTATTACGTGGATCCAAGACAGAAGCAATAAAAATTATTTTATTCATTTTTTCAGGCTCACCCCAATACTTCTTGAACTTTTCTTGCATCCGCTCAGCCATTTTTCTCAAATTCTCATCCTCACTAAGTAAACACATTTTCAAATGACAATAAAGTTCAGATACATCCTCAAAATGAGCATTACAAGTAACATAACGTGAACCTGCAACTTTTTTGGTGAGCTCATGAAATCTTGCAAGAAACTGTATCACATTCCTCACATTCACCCAATCATTAGATTCAAGAGGACCTGCACTACT
Organism: Nicotiana paniculata; assembly: GCA_005239505.1. NCBI lineage: Eukaryota > Viridiplantae > Streptophyta > Magnoliopsida > Solanales > Solanaceae > Nicotiana > Nicotiana paniculata. The sequence goes on from MDKI01005732.1 coordinate 78,236, forward strand.
ACCATCTTCACTAGAATATTGAAAAGCAGAAAATCCATCATCAAAAAGATGAAACTTGTCAAAGGCCTTTTCAAAGTTTTGTGTCGTACCCAACATCAAATAGGTGGAAGTCCACCTAGTAGGAACATCCAAACACAATGTTTTGGTACATTCTACATTTACATGTGCACAACACTGTTTAAACTTTAAGGTCTTTATAGGCGAAGCTCTCACATACCTCACAATATCTCTAACACGTGAGACAGAAGCATCAATTTCTTTCAAACCATCTTGCACAATTAGATTTAATACATGAGCCATGCACCTCACATGAAGATGTTTACCACCCATCATATTAGTTTTCCACATATCTAACTTATTAGACAATTCTTTGACTGTAACATTATTTGAAGAAGCATTGTCCACAGTAATAGTGAATACCATGTCTAATTTCCATTCAAGCAAACAATTTGAAATAACTTTAGCCATCTCTTCACCCTTATGACTAATGATATGGCAAAAATTTATTATTCTTTTATGCAACTACCAATCCCTATCAATGAAGTGAGCTGTCAAACACATATAATTTATTCTTTGTAATAAAGTTCATGTGTCTGTTGTGAGGCAAATTTTTGGTTGTGCTTCTCTAAAAGACTTTCTTAGATTTTGCTTCAATTCAGCGTAAACTTCATGACAATCCCTTGTTATTGTTCTACGAGAAGGAAGACGAAATTGTGGTTGAGTTTTTCTCATAAACTTAATAAAGCCTTCATTTTCTACAAAGCTAAATGGTAGTTCATCAATAACTATTGTCTCAATTAAGGCCCTCCTAACCACTTCTTGACCAAATTTCCAAAGTGATCCTTCATCACTTTGGCAAGATTGAAAATTTATCTTTGTTTGACTTTTATCTTTATCAATGTTAGGTGGGTATTCTTTGCATCTAGTCAAATGAGAGTTCACTCCGCTTGTTCCATTCTTAGATGAGTAAAAAGCTAAAGCTCGCTTACAATATCTACACTTTGCTTTACCAACCCCATTTACCTCAACTTTATCAAAATGATTCCAAGCCTTGGATCTAGGTTGCATGACTTTTCTTTTCTTAGAATCTTGAGTATCAATGGTGTTGGTGTTGCTATCTTGAGTAAAAGGTAAGCTTTCACTTGAACCGACAATACTGTTTAAACTTTCATTTGCCATCTATACAAATAGAGATAGTATAAGATTGTGTGATCCTAAAATCTTGAGTAAAATCCTAAATATATAATACATGTCACTTTGATTTCCATTGCATACACTAACAACATTTTAAACTTGGCTCCCCTTCACAACTTAGACAACAATAAGAACAGATTAGTATAACTTAACAAAGAGCAATCTAGTATAACTTAACTGACTAGTATAACTTAACAAATACCAATCTAGTATAACTTAACAGAGTGCAGAAAACTTAAGCAAAAAGATAAAGACAGTATTGGCAATTTAGCAATTAAGCAAAAAAAAAAAAAAGAAGTCAAACGGACAGTGTTCACAAAAAAACACAGAAAAATGGATTTTCTTCTCAGTATCAACTGATAAATCCGATTTTATATAGGACTGAGAATATAGAGTAGTATCCGACAATTGACAGTCGATGGAGCACACAATTACTTGTTTCCATGCATTAAGAGGATAACATGGCATACAAAAATACCCGAATCATGCTGACCTAAATTCTTACAAATTCAATTTTCCTTAAACACATAAATTTATAGACACACAACTTTAGAGTGACCACACAGAAATTAAAGTTCAAAACTAAAAAATACAGACCTGATTTACAAAATATAAAAAGAAATCTCAAACAATCACAAAATAAAGATCATAGAAAATTCAAGAGCTTCGAAATAATCCAATCCAATGATTGAGTGAGGAGTGAGAAGAGAGGAGTCGGAACGCGGAATCACCAACAACACAGCAACGCGAGACGACCAGATCGAAGACGGAAATGGTGACTCTATGAGACTATGACTGCCTGACTAAAGAATTGAAGATGAGAGAGTGAAAGTTTGGCTGTGTGGGTGAAGACTGAACTCTGAAGAATTGAAGATGAGAGCTAACCTAATTTGCTAATTCTATTGCTAAAAATTAAAATGGACTAACGCCCTAACCTAAGACTAAGA